>KQ993829.1:133921-156134 GCA_001598015.1 Dorcoceras hygrometricum | reverse complement strand
CTAGCAACATCGCCCCATGATCCCCTAGGTATCACTAATAGTGCCTGCAAGAACCAGTTGGTCGTGGTTAGCGTACAGTACGGTCCTTTCAACACATATATCCCGATCAGATCAACGACCATTGGTAAATCGAGAGTCGCTAGAGATCCGATAACTATGCATACATCTTGGAGATCAAATAGTGACATCGCGAGTGTTACTAGGCAAACCCATTTACCTAAAACACATCCAGTACTCTGGCCAGAGATTTATACACTATTATCTCCTCAGATAGCATAGGATATCCACGTATGAAAGCGAGCGGTGAATCCTCGACAAAGAAGCATCGACTCCTTCACGCATCGGGACCTCACCCAATCCTGCCACCTAATGACCCCAAGTGAGTCGGTAAATGGGTCAAAGTGAGGCGCCTATCATGTAGAGTCTCAATGACGTCTCGAGCAGTGAGGACTAATCAGTACAACCAAGACCTCAGACTTATCCACTCGACAAATGGTAATCACTTGGAAAGTTCGAACGAGGGTAGTTCGATAGATCACCAGGTCACTATCCATCTGCATGCTAAGAACATCACAATGTTTCCTACCAATGAAACATGGTACTTCACATCGCAGATGCTAGTCTCAAGCTCGGGCGGCCTTATCCTCATTTTTACGGCCCAATCGATTAGGAACGAGTTCAGAATACACAGTGACTATTAGATGTGTTTCATGATAGCCATCACATCCACTATCACATCTAACATACACTATGGTGCATTCTAGGTCTTTATCCAACACAATTGTTAACATTATAACATAATGAAAATAAAGAATGCCATATAAGAAATGCGTGTTTCATAAATAAAGATCGTTATATGCAAGAGTCAATAGAACCCACACGCCACAAGTTGGCTAGTTGGGCATCTACTCTAACAGAACTGCCTTTGTGTGCTAAGTTGCCAAGCTGATTTTCTTGTGTATATGAGTTGTGGTTGTGTGCTGATTTTCCAAGCCAATTCTTATGTATTTTGTATGCTGCGTGCGGATTTGTCGAGCAGATTTCCTATATATTGTATGCTGCTTTTGTGCTATTGTTGACATTGCATACATACATATCATGTTGAGCCTGAATCCTTAGAGAATCGATTTTCTATTTATGATCTGTTAGTACCAGGAAGCTTTCTTGGAAATAAAATGAGGATGAGCGGGTAGCACCCGTATACCTCGTCTCCATGCTGTGAGTTGTTTTGCCGCTATGAAAACGAGTGGGTAGCTCCCATGCTCTCATGGGCTTAGAGCACCGTTGGGTTGAGTTGTTTACTATGCTTCTGTTACTGTGTGTGAGATGAGTGGGTAGCTCCCATATACTCACATGCGTCGTGGCCACTGTGATTTATGACTTCCAACTGAGTCGCTGTGCTTTGGATGCCTATGATTCATTGTACCTCTCATGCATCGCACGACATGATATGTTTCATGTTTATTAGATTGTTGTTTTATGATTTCTCTTCGTACTGAGGTTTGACCTCGTTTGTTTTTTCCTTGGGGCTACTTTGGTCGTGTGTTTGACCATTGCAAGTTTTTCAGGTAGATCAGCTGGTGGAGTTCCATAAGCGTGGAGTGTCTCAGTTATGTATATATTGTATCAATTCATTGCCAAAGGATGCCTTGTGTAGTTGTTCTACTTATTATTTGATTATTTGAGTTTGATATATACATATATGATTGATGAGATGATTTTATTTTTACTGTCGACTTTTGAATCAAAATTAGTATTTTGAAAGATATGAATATTTTGAAGAATGTATTTTCTGTTCAAACTAAAGAAAAATTTTAACCACTTTTTAAACTTCCATATTTTAGTGTTAATTGTGTGCTTATTTCTGTATTATGAGCATCGGGCTTGATAGTCTTGCCCAAACTGGTAGTCTGGAATGTAAATACTTACGCTCCATATTAGACATGTGTGAACAATCCAAATCCCAGTTACTCACTGAGGATCAACCTTAGTATTTGATACCTCCTCTATATGCTCGGGACCCGATGACCACTTTATACCTCCTATATCCGCTCAACACCTAAGACCGAGAACTCTATTTATCATGGTAAGGCACATCGGGAGCTCGGCAATAGAGTACCGAGCAAGTGTCTCAGTACACACGAGAATCCGACAATGAAAATGTAGGTCCCACCCGTTCACATGACATTCCAGACGTATTGCTCACATTAATTCACCAGGTCCCATCCAATCACATGACATCCTGGATATCGCAATAATTCACCAGGTCCCACCTGATCA
The DNA here is from genome assembly GCA_001598015.1 of Dorcoceras hygrometricum. Classification (NCBI taxonomy): domain Eukaryota; kingdom Viridiplantae; phylum Streptophyta; class Magnoliopsida; order Lamiales; family Gesneriaceae; genus Dorcoceras; species Dorcoceras hygrometricum. The sequence continues at coordinate 153,854 of KQ993829.1, read as the reverse complement.
CATGACATGCCGGATATATCCTCACATTATTTCGATAGTCCCCCTATAAATACCCAGGTATGCTTCACTTTACATTCATTCAAAAAATTCATAAGTTCTCGGCTTTACATACGCCCTTGTTTTCTATGCCCGATCTCTCAAGCTGACTTAACCATTGGAGGGCCTTTATTGGGATAATCCCGACACCCTTTGACCAGTATTTGTGGGTTCAGGTTGCTAAAGAGGTACACTCAACTTTGTTAAGATCTACTCATCTTCCGAGGACAGAGCTCCTCATCTGCGGTCTGAGGTCATCCGGCGTACACTTCTCCATTCAATTCTCTAAGGTGTGTCATCCTGAGGACCCAACCTGTACTACCAATTGACCTATCCCAACATGTTCTCACTCACTCAATCCAAGTGGCTCAGTGCTCGATGAAAGATCTCCAGACGTGGTGGTGGCCTTCCGGCTGGGGAAATTTGGATACATCAGAATCCATGTAGTTTCCTCGATAAACCAACAACAAAATCCATCGTCATGTTCTCCCATTTACATGATCCCCTAGGTATCATTGATTGTACCTGCAAGAACCAGTTGATCATGGTTATCATACAGTACGGTCCTTTCATTTCAAATATCTCAACCAAATCAACGACCATTGGTAAATTGAGAGTCTCTAGAGATTCGATAGCCATGCATACATCTTAGAGATCAAATGGTGATATGGCATGTGCTAATAGGTAAATTCATTTACCTAAAGCACATCTAGAACTCTGGCCAGAGATTTTTCACACTATTATCTCCTCTGATAGCATAGGATATCCATGCACCAAGGTGAGCGGTTAATCCTCGACAACAAAGAATCGACTCCTACATGCGTCGTGACCTCATCCAACCTCACCACCTGATGACCCTCATGGAGTCGGTAAACGAGTCAAATTGAGGTGACTAGCATGTAGAGTCTCAATGATGTTTCGAGCAATGAGGACTAATCTGTACAACCAATACCTCGGACTTAATCCAATCGATAAATGATAACCACTTGAAAATTCCGAACGAGGACAGTTCAATATATCACCAGGTCCTGTCCATCATGCATGCTCAAAACATCTCCATGTTCCCTATCAATGAAACGTGGTAATTTTCATCGTAGATGCTAGTCTCAAACTCGAGCAGCCCTTATCCTCTTTTGGACGGTCCAATCTTTGCATCGCAGATGCTAGTCTCAAACTCAGGCGGTCTTTATCCTTTTTTGGACGGTCCAATCAACTAGAAACTCGTTTAGAACACACAGTGACTATTAGATGTGTTTCATGATAGCTATCAAATCCACTATCATATCTAACATACACTATAGTGCATTCAAGGCATTTTTCAAAAACTTTGTAATCATAATAATGAAGATAAATAATGTCATAAGATTGTGAATTTTCATAAATAAAGATTATTTTACATATAAGTCAACAAAATCCCACATGTCACAAGTTGGCTAGTTGGGCACCTACTCTAACATGAACAGAGGTCGATCTTGGAAGCATGGCTGCACCGTGGAGTTGATCAAACAGACCTTCGATTCTTGGTAAGGGATACTTGTTCTTCACCATTAGCTTGTTCAACTCCATATAGTCTATGCATAACTCATTGAAACGAATCAACTCTAGAAATTTTTTTTTTAAAATCATTTGCAGAAAACCTAAACTGAAAGTATGGCTCGTCCCTTTTAAACATTTCTAAAAAATTACTCAACAATATTTTAAACGAGATTAAAGAAATACTTAAAAACGTCAAAACATCCATACGGTTTAAAAACCAACTGAGTAAAATTACTGAAATGAACATGTTTAAAGTCCACATCTGAAAAACGTATCATAATAAAAGTGAAGCATATGTGCGGTCATGGGGTACTGCTGCAGCAGGCGCTCAGAGGTCCTCACCGCCATTCGGGATATACTCAGCAGGGTCATCACCTGCATCATTTAAACCTAGTGAGCCTAGAGGCTCAGCATGCTCTATCTTGTAACATAACAAAGTACATACTAATAAAGTCGCATGCGCACATACTTGTAATAAAATAACGTTAAAACATGAATACGTGCATGATCTTAGAACATTGCTTCATACATTTCATATCATACATAACATATAACATACATAAGGCATGACATAGTATAGCATGAAAAACGTATGAGTCGTATCCTGAAGTGTGGACCATAGTCGATTGATCAATCTATAATACATAAGGCATGACATAGTATAGCATGAAAAACGTATGAGTCGTATCCTGAAGTGTGGACCATAGTCGATTGATCAATCTATAAACCAACGTATGCGGCGGTGTGGTTCACCCGACTTACCTCAAAATCCCTATATGTCACACCTCTATGCTGCCACTTCACCATGCCATGAACACATGGATCCATAATCTCGTAATACATGAACAGAAGTTCAACGAGCACGGTATCCCACATCCCCTCATCATAAGTTGTCACAAATCATTCAATCCCTCGGGTTTTGTCTTTTAAAAGAACATGTCTTTAACATTTCATAAAACATTCATGATGCATGCATTTCGTAAAATTATGCAAGTTTAAAAGCTTAGCCAGTTAATGTATATTTAATCATTTCCTTTAAAAATATTTAGGTACATAGCATACTACATATATGATTAAATATACATTCACGGGTTTTTACATTTTCTACATCGATCAAGGACTGGTTCAGGAGTCTGGTCCACTACAACTATACTTAACTTAAAATTTAACTTAACCCAAGACTTATAAAAATTCCCTTACAATTTCTAACACATTCTAATTTTGACTAATTTCAAACTCAATTTTGACTTTAAAATCAAAGGGCTAATTTCGACTAATTTCAAAATCAATTTTGACTTTAAAATCAAAAGACTAATTTTGACTAATTTCAAAATCAATTTAATAAGTTTTGACTTTTTAAAAAGGATAACTTAATCAATTTTGACCCGAACGACCAGTTTTGACCAAATTAAAATCCAATAATCAATTTTGACTTAACTAAAAATCCAAAGGCTCCAATTTTGACTTAAAAGCTTAAATAAACATCAATCCAAAAATTAAAAGTTTGACTCAATTTAAAACATTTGACCATTTTCTTAAAATTAGACATTTGACTAAAAATTAAAATAGTCGGTCCATAATTAAAATAACTCGGACCAATTTTAAAATATTTTGACTCGACCCAAGACTAACCAATCCGATCCAGTCATGACAATTTAAAAATCACACATGCTAAAAATCATTTTCAAGGCATTAATTTGTCATGAAAAATTGCCAAAAATCTCATAAATCAAATAAATTCTAAAAAGACTGGAAAACATCTTAAAATATGCTTAAAACATCAAATATAGTCATCCACTAACTTTGGAAAACTCTAAGACTCGAAATCTTAATTTTCACAAAAATGACCCGACGAGGCTCATTTCGAGCGACAAAACGGTAAAAATAATTAAAAATTTATTTCTTAACCAAATCACTCCATGTTTCGACCCACATTACCCTAACTCAATATACTAGTCAATGAAATAGACTAAACTCAAAATAATTTCAGTACATGACCAACCCGACGCCCGCAATCCCACTGCCCATGCGCATACTGCAACAAGGACACGTGCTAGCCATAAAATTCATAGCTAATTCATTTCTTGACCAAATTTCTTTCCGTTTGAACCTACGTGACCCTAACTCAATAATATATCCCTTGAAATCAACTTTGTCCACACAGACTACATGGATCAATGTACCCGACCCCAACAACTCTACTATCACGCACAGACAACAAGCCAGGACACGTGCTGATCAGAAAATTCGTAACTAATTCATTCCTTGACCAAATCGCTTCCCGTTTTGACCTACGTGATCCTAACTCAATGGAATAAATACCTAGACCACCCTTGGAGCTAAACCTAGCCCATGAACCGCCCATGAACCCCCAAGCTTCACAAGAAAAGAATCAAATACGTTTTGAAAACTATGAAACATGCATGGATCTCAAACGTTATGCATAGATATAACTAAATCACACACAATTCATGCATTGGACATTAAAAATAGTTTACTATGGCTTAAATTGTGAGAAAAAGAATCGATATTGCATGTCTGATTTGGATAAAAGGTAGATCTGCGAGTTACCGACGTAGGAGACACGAGATCGGGGCACGACCGCCTTTGGATCACCAAAGTCTTGCAAATTTCAAAACCTTGAGGGGAGAGTGGGGCGTGTTTTTGAGGGAAGGATGGAGTGGAGGCTATGGCTAGGTTTTGGTTAATTTTCTTGGTGATTTGAAATAATGGAGTGTGACACAATTGCCCCTACTAGTTAATTAAGAAAAGAAAAGGGATTTTGACATGTTTGCCTCTCCACTTAATTGAAAAGTTAATTAAACTTTGAGTTGACTTTGAAAATGGCTAATTTTCTTAATTAAAGTCCCCTCAAATTTTAAAACACCTTAAAATCCAATAAAACAGCCCTTATAGGCGAAAAAAAAAGGTTCCCCTCCAAAATAATCATAAAAACCCCAATTTTTGGAAACTGTTGCTTAAAAATAATAAATTTATTCTTAAAAATCTAGGAACTTAAAAATCTTAAATTATTTTCATCTCGTCATCCCTAGTCTCATCCACGCGTCCGTAACTCAAACAGGCTGAAAACATGATGCACACCATGCAACATAAAAATCATAAAAAATCACATAAAATGGCATGTAATCATCTAAAAATTATTTTTCCCTAGTCATGCACTCATTCTCACGTACTCTAGATTTCGGGGCGTTACAATCTCGCCCCCTTATAGAAATTTCGTCCCCGAAATTAAGTTACGTACCGATAGCACGTCTGGGACCAAAACCTTATCACGTAAATGTGCATGACCAAGCGTCTAATTCTTAAACTCCTAAGGCCGAAACTCATGCAGTACTAAAACATGCAGCATGCAAACATAAACATAAATCATAAAACAGTAAACTCACAAACTGGTAGTGCGACTTCCGAGCTCCACGCAGCAGGCTAGTACCCCACCAGAACCACCGCTCTGATACCAACTGAAACGAACCAGAGTCTAGAATTTTTTTTAAATCATTTACGGAAAACCTAAACTGAAAGTATGGCTCGTTCCCTTTTAAACATTTCTAAAACATTACTCAACAATACTTTAAACGTGATTAAATAAATACTTAAAAACGTCAAAACATCCATACGGTTTAAAAACCATAGTGCGACTTCCGAGCTCCACGCAGCAGGCTAGTACCCCACCAGAACCACCGCTCTGATACCAACTGAAACGAACCAGAGTCTAGAATTTTTTTTAAATCATTTACGGAAAACCTAAACTGAAAGTATGGCTCGTTCCCTTTTAAACATTTCTAAAACATTACTCAACAATACTTTAAACGTGATTAAATAAATACTTAAAAACGTCAAAACATCCATACGGTTTAAAAACCAACTGAGTAAAATTACTGAAATGAACATGTTTAAAGTCCACATCTGAAAAACGTATCATAATAAAAGTGAAGCATATGTGCGGTCACGGGGTACTGCTGCAGCAGGCGCTCAGAGGTCCTCACCGTCAGTCGGGATATACTCAGCAGGGTCATCACTGCACCATTTAAACCTAGTGCGCCTAGAGGCTCAGCATGCTCTATCTTGTAACATAACAAAGTACATACTAATAAAGTCGCATGCAAGCACATACTTGTAATAAAATAACATTAAAACATGAATGCGTGCATGATCTTAAAACATTGCTTCATATATTTCATATCATACATAACATATAGTATACATAAGGCATGACATAGCATAACATGAAAAACGTATAAGTCGTATCCTGAAGTGTGGATCAGAGTCGATTGATCAATCTATAAACTAACGTATGCGACGATGTGGTTCACCCGACCTTACCTCGGGATCCCTATATGTCACACCCCTATGCTGCCACTTCACCATGTCGTGAACACATATACCCATGAACTCATAATACATGGAAACAGAAGTTCAACGGGCCCGGTATACCTCACAGGTGCTCCTCACGACGAAGAACTAGGGAGTATAAAGCCTTTGTCCAGCATCCCATGACTTTGCTCCTTTGGTTCTTCCATCTAAGTCGTGCGAGCTGGTACAGTGACTTGGAGACACGTGCTGCATTGGGCATTAGATCAATGGAGAACTCAAGCTCCTTGTCTGGCGACAGACTAGAAATATCCTCTGGGAAAACCTCTGGAATTCATTCACCACATCAACATCTGCCAGATTGGGTCTCTCTTCCTCCATTACCAGCATGCCCTACAAGCTGTTCTAGCAGCTGAGCCACCCTCTATTGGGTATCTCTCCTACGTAGCCCTCTTCCAGACATTTTCTTAACTTATAACCCGGTTTCACCAAATGACCAACATAATAAAACATTTATCCTTTAAATAAAACTTTACTCTTTAACATTAAAATTAACTCACAGACTTGGTGGTGAGGCTGACGAGAACTGACTTGGACTAGAGGTGAGAGCTTATCATACAGGACCATGATCTAATACCAAGTTGAAACTCCCGTTCTATTGTACCAAGTTGAAACGCCCATTCCATTGTATTTTGAAACATATCGCGAGAAGTATTGTATTTTCATGACTTTAGATAATATCTGGAACATACGATCAGTTCAGGCGCTACTAAAATCGTGAAAATTTGAGCCGACATTAATAAAACTGTTGGATCTAGATAACAGATCCAGATCTGAGTTTTGAATTACACAAAACTTGTTATTGCGTTTCTAATGTTTCTACCAAGTATGCAGATGTCAGCTGGATTAGCAACGTAGGCAGAAGATAAGAGAATTGAAGATTTCAGCAGTCGTGACTTCATCCAAGTGTATTGAATATTTCAGTAGTAGTGATTCATCGAAATCTAGGCAGCAGTGAGATGTATCAGATCTGATACAGTAACTCAATCAGATCTGATACTATAGCATACCAAGAGCTTAAAATAGTAAAACACGATTTCGGAGGCCTACATGAAGGAATTTAGCCGAAAAGCGGCTTAGGTAAACAGCAAAGCTATTGAGTCTTGCTCGTTGGACCGTTTCGGAGGGAATAGCACTGGTCTCATGCGAAAATGTGAATTCTGATCAGATGTTGAATACAAGAGCAGTTGAGATCTGATGTGAAGAGAAGTCTGTTCAGCAGTGAAGAGAAGTCTGTTCAGCAGTGAAGAGACGTCTGTTCAGCAGTGAAGAGACGTCTGTTCAGCAGTGAAGAGACGTCTGTTCAGCAGTGAAGAGAAGTCTGTTCAGCAATGAAGAGAAGACGATATCAGATGTCAATCAGATGTGAAGAAAAGATGCAAGCAGAAGCTGAATCAAAGATCGAAGCTGGATAAGCAGCATTAAAGAAAACACACAGATGCGAAGCAGTTGACGAATCAGATATGAAGATTAACTGGAGCATAGAAGTCAACTGCTGAGCCTATTCAGATGTGAACATATCAGACTTATTCAGAAGACGACAAAAGCCTGCAAAGTAAAGGACACAAGGACAACTCTGTCGGTACTTTACAGAACACCTTTCAACGGGAAGAACTTGTGTCCAACGGATTAATTTGAACAGAGGCTATTTATTCAAGAAGGATTGAGGAAGATGATGATGCTAAAAGAGAGAAAAACAGAGAGAAGATAGTGGGAAAAATCACAGAAAGGTGAAGCAATCGATCACCATGGAGAAGGAGCTAATTGCAAGTGTCGACTGCTGAACCTTATCAGCTTTGTAGAAGCACTTCCTTGTTGTGTGAGATTTATTCGAGAGTTGAGCATTCACTGTAAAAATCTCACACACACAAAGATTCACTCACACATTTTATGAGAGATGTGCGAAACTATACAGTGAGTGAATCAAAACCACAAAACAAATATATCAGATCACCTCCAAGCACGAAGACGTTAAACTCTGTGTATGTAGCCTTTATCAGCAAGTGTCGACTGCTGAACCTTATCAGCTTTGTAGAAGCACTTCCTTGTTGTGTGAGATTTATTCGAGAGTTGAGCATTCACTGTAAAAATCTCACACACACAAAGATTCACTCACACATTTTATGAGAGATGTGCGAAACTATACAGTGAGTGAATCAAAACCACAAAACAAATATATCAGATCACCTCCAAGCACGAAGACGTTAAACTCTGTGTATGTAGCCTTTATCACTGAGGCATAAAAGAAGTGATTGAGTGAACACAGCTGAGAGCTGGTGTAGAGTCTAGGAGTTCAGATTTGGGCAGTGGGTAAGTCCCAAATCTGATTGGGTATGCGGATAAAATTCTTCTAGTGGAACCTTCCTGAAGAAGGAAGAAGGGGAGACGCAGGATGTTATATCCGAACTTCCAGAAACAAACAGCTGGTCTATTTATTTACAGAATTCCGCATTTACTATTAGCACACATTGCATATTGTTTATAATCTATTTTAACGAGTTTTAAAATTAGAGTTCAAGTCTGGATACTTCCGCTTGGTATTTTAATGCCAGTCCAGATATGTTCTCGGTGCTCATATATGTTCAAGTACACTGAGGTATTGCACCTCATTTTTTTCTGATCAGATCTCACGTCCCTTTGATTTGTTAGAGTTAGATATGATCCTTTTCTAACAAGTGGTAGCAGAGCAGGTTGTTCTTGAACGAGCATTTCTTTTAAAACGCATGTGCTATCTGTTTTAGTGTAGGGAGAGCTTTGTTTTAAATATTTCGGGAAAGACCAGATTTCGATCTCTTTTTGATTCCCACAAAAAGGGAGAGAATTTGTTAGATCATGCATTTGTTATTTCAAGTTTTGTGTAAATAAAAAAGGGAGAGATTGTTGGATCTGGATAACAGATCCATAACTGAGTTTTGAATTACATAAAACTTGTTATGGCGTTTCTAATGTTTCTACTAAGTGTGCAGATGTCAGCTGGATTAGCAACGTAGGCAGAAGAAAAGAGAATTGAAGATTTCAGCAGTCGTGACGTCATCCAAGTGTATTGAAGATTTCAGAAGTCGTGACTTCATCTCAGTGTATTGAAGAGTTCAGAAGTCGTGACGTCATCTCAGTGTATGGAAGAGTTCAGAATTCGTGACGTCATACAAGTGGAATGAAGATTTCAGATCTCGTGACGTCATTGAGAGTTTCGCAGAAGATAAGAGAATTTCAGATTTCAGCAGTAGTGATGTCATCGAAAGCTGGGCAGCAGTGAGATGTATCAGATCCGATGAAGTAACTCAATCAGATCTTATACTAAAGCAGACCAAGAGCTGAAAATAGTAAAACGCGATTTCGGAGGCCTAAACGAAGGAATTTGGCCGAAAAGCGGCTTAGGTCAACAGCAAAGCTGATGAGTCTTGCTCGTTGGACCGTTTCGGATGGAATAGCACTGGTCTCATGCGAAAATGTGAAGTATGATCAGATTTTGAAGACAAGAGCAGTTGAGATCTGATGTGAAGAGAAGTCTGTTCAGCAGTGAAGAGAAGTCTGTTCAGTAGTGAAGAGACGTATGTAAAGCAGTGAAGAGAAGTCTGTTCAGCAATGAAGAGAAGACGATATCAGATGTCAATCAGATGTGAAGAAAAGATGCAAGCAGAAGCTTAATCAAAGATCGAATTTGGATAAGAAGCATTAAAGAAAACACACAGATGCGAAGCAGTTGACAAATCAGATATGAAGATTAACTGGAGCACAGAAGTCAACTGCTGAACCTATTCAGATGTGAACATATCAGACTTATTCAGAAGACGACAAAAGCCTTCAAAGTAAAAGACACAAGGACAACTCAGTCGGTACTTTACAGAACACATTTCAATGGGAAGAACTTGTGTCCAACGGATTAATTTGAACAGAGGCTATTTATTCAAGAAGGATTGATGAAGATGATGATGCTAAAAAGAGAGAAAACAGAGAGAAGATAGTGGGAAAAATCACAGAAAGGTGAAGCAGTCGACCACCATGGAGAAGGAGCTAATTCCAAGTGTCGACTGCTGAACCTTATCAGCTTTGTAGAAGCACTTCCTTGTTGTGTGAGATTTAATATTCGAGAGTTGAGCGTTCACTATAAAAATCTCACACACACAAAGATTCGCTCACACATTTTATGAGAGATGTGCGAAACTGTACAGTGAGTGAATCAAAACCACAAACCAAATATATCAGATCCCGTCCAAGCACGAAGACGTTAAACTCTGTGTATGTAGCCTTTCTCACTGAGGCATAAAAGAAGTGATTGAGTGAACACAACTGAGAGCTGGTGTAGAGTTCAGGAGTTCAGATTTGGGCAGTGGGTAAGTCCCAAATATGATTGGGTCTGCGGATTAAATTCTTCTAGTGGAACCTTCCTGAAGAGGGATGAAGGGGAGACGTAGGATGTTATATCCGAACTTCCAGAAACAAACAGCTGGTCTATTTATTTCTAGCATTCCGCATTTACTGTTAGCATGCATTGCATATTGTTTAAAATCTGTTTTAACGAGTTTTAAAATTAGAGTTCAGTTCTGGATACTTCCGCTTGGTATTTTAATGCCAGTCCAGATCTGTTCTTGGTGCTCATATATTCAAGGACATTGAGGTATTGCACCTCATTTTTTTCTGATCAGATCTCACGTCCCTTCGATTTGTTAGAGTGAGATGAGATCCTTTCCTAACAAATTGTTGGATCTGAATGACAGATCCAGATCTGAGTTTTGAATTACACAAAACTTGTTATTGCGTTTCTAATGTTTCTATTAAGTGTGCAGATGTCAGTTGTATTAGAAACGTAGGCAGAAGATAAGAGAATTGAAGATTTCAGCAGTCGTGACATCATCCAAGTGTATTGAATATTTCAGAAGTCGTGACGTCATTGAGAGTTTTGCAGAAGATAAGAGAATTGAAGATTTCAGCAGTCGTGACGTCATCCAAGCTTATTGAATATTTCAGCAGTCGTGACGTCATCGAAAGCTGGGCAGCAGTGAGATGTATCAGATCCGATGCAGTAACTCAATCAGATCTTATACTGTAGCAGACCAAGAGCTGAAAATAGTAAAACGCGATTTCGGAGGCCTAAACGAAGGAATTTGGCCGAAAAGCGGCTTAGGTCAACAGCAAACTCGTTGGACCGTTTCGGATGGAATAGCACTGGTCTCATGCGAAAATGTGAAGTATGATCAGATGTTGAATACAAGAGCAGTTGAGATCTGATGTGAAGAGAAGTCTGTTCAGCAGTGAAGAGAAGTCTGTTCAGCAGTGAAGAGACGTCTGTACAGCAGTGAAGAGAAGTCTGTTCAGCAATTAAGAGAAGACGATATCAGATGTCAATCAGATGTGAAGAAAAGATGCGAGCAGAAGCTGAATCAAAGATCGAAGCTGGATAAGAAGCATTAAAGAATACACACAGATGCGAAGCAGTTGACGAATCAGATATGAAGATTAACTCGAGCATAAAGTCAACTGCTGAAGCTATTCAGATGTAAACATATCAGACTTATTCAGAAGACGACAAAAGCCTGCAAAGTAAAGGACACAAGGACAACTCTGTCGGTACTTTACAGAACACATTTCAACGGGAAGAACTTGTGTCCAACGGATTAATTTGAACAGAGGCTATTTATTCAAGAAGGATTGATGAAAATGATGATGCTAAAAAGAGAGAAAACAGAGAGAAGATAGTGGGAAGAATCACAGAAAGGTGAAGCAGTCGACCACCATGGAGAGGAGCTAATTGCAAGTGTCGACTGCTGAACCTTATCAGCTTTGTAGAAGCACTTCCTTGTTGTGTGAGATTTAATATTCTAGAGTTTAGCGTTCACTATAAAAATCTAACACACCCAAAGATTCACTCACACATTTTATGAGAGATGTGTGAAACTGTACAGTGAGTGAATCAAAACCACAAACCAAATATATCAGATCCTGTCCAAGCACGAAGACGTTAAACTCTGTGTATGTAGCCTTTCTCACTGAGGCATAAAATAAGTGATTGAATGAACACAGCTAAGAGCTGGTGTAGAGTCCAGGAGTTCATATTTGGGCAGTGGGTAAGTCCCAAATATGATTGGGTCTGCGGATTAAATTATTCTAGTGAAACCTTCCTGAAGAAGGATGAAGGGGAGACGTAGGATGTTATATCCGAACTTCCAGAAACAAACAGCTGGTCTATTTATTTCTAGCATTCTGCATTTACTGTTAGTATGCATTGCATATTGTTTAAAATATGTTTTAACGAGTTTTAAAATTAGAGTTCAGTTCTGGATACTTCCGCTTGGTATTTTACTGCCAGTCCATATCTGTTCTCGGTGCTCATATTTTCAAGGACACTGACGTATTGCACCTCATTTTTGTCTGATCAGATCTCATGTCCCTTAGATTTGTTAGAGTGAGATCAGATCCTTTCCTAACAAATTGTTGGATCTAGATGACAGATCCAGATCTGAGTTTTGAATTACACAAAACTTGTTATTGCGTTTCTAATGTTTCTACTAAGTGTGCAGATGTCAGCTGGATTAGCAACGTAGGCAGAAGATAAGAGAATTGAAGATTTCAGCAGTCGTGACGTCATCCAAGTGTATTGAATATTTCAGAAGTCGTGACGTCATTGAGAGTTTCGCAGAAGATAAGAGAATTGAAGATTTCAGCAGTCGTGACGTCATCCAAGCTTATTGAAGATTTCAGCAGTCGTGACGTCATCAAAAGCTGGGCAGCAGTGAGATGTATCAGATCCGATGCAGTAACTCAATCAGATCTTATACTGTAGCAGACCAAGAGCTGAAAATAGTAAAACGCGATTTTGGAGGCCTAAACGAAGGAATTTGGCCGAAAAGCGGTTTAGGTCAACAGCGAAGCTGTTGAGTCTTGCTCGTTGGACCTTTTCGGATGGAATAGCACTGGTCTCATGCAAAAATGTAAAGTCTGATTAGATGTTGAAGACAAGAGCAGTTGAGATCTGATGTGAAGATAAGTCTGTTCAGCGGTGAAGAGAAGTCTGTTCAGCGGTGAAGAGAAGTCCGTTCAGCGGTGAAGAGAAGTCTGTTCAGCAGTGAAGAGAAGTCTGTTCAGCAATGAAGATAATACGATATCAGATGTCAATCAGATGTGAAGAAAAGATGCAAGCAGAAGCTGAATCAAAGATCGAAGGTGGATAAGAAGCATTAAAGAAAACACACAAATGCGAAGCAGTTGACGAATCAGATATGAAGATTAACTGGAGCATATAAGTCAACTGCTGAGCCTATTCAGATGTGAACATATCAGACTTATTCAGAAGACGACAAAAGCCTGCAAAGTAAAGGACACAAGGACAACTCTGTCGGTACTTTACAGAACACATTTCAACGGGAAGAACTTGTGTCCAACGGATTAATTTGAACAGAGGCTATTTATTCAAGAAGGATTGAAGAAGATGATGATGCTAAAAAGAGACAAAAACGGAGAGAAAATAGTGGGAAGATCACAGAAAGGTGAAGCAGTCTGTGAGACCTGAAAAGTTAATTAAGATTAATTGTTTGGATTAATCGGATTTTAGAGATTTCTGGTGGTTTAGATCTCTGTTTGGAAGTTCGGTTGGTATTTTCGGGTCAGATTTCACATTTTAAGCAATTTTGGAAGTTTCGTATTTTTGGTATTTTATGGTGAAAGCTGGTCGATAGTGAAAACCAGTCGCAATAGATGATGATGCTAAAAAGAGACAAAAACGGAGAGAAAATAGTGGGAAGATCACAGAAAGGTGAAGCAGTCTGTGAGACCTGAAAAGTTAATTAAGATTAATTGTTTGGAGTTAATCGGATTTTAGAGATTTCTGGTGGTTTAGATCTCTGTTTGGAAGTTCGGTTGGTATTTTCGGGTCAGATTTCACATTTTAAGCAATTTTGGAAGTTTCGTATTTTTGGTATTTTATGGTGAAAGCTGGTCGATAGTGAAAACCAGTCGCAATGCGTATTTGTATCGCGGGAAGTCAATACGCCGTCGTTTTGCGTTGAGTAACCAGTCGTTGGGTAGGATCTGCCAGCAGCAACGCTTATGTGGATTTCAGTAGAGAGCGCTAAGGAACTTCAAAACGGCGACGTTTTGTGAGGTATCTGCTGGGTGATATCTGTTATCAGCAGTCGAGATGTGTATATATAGGAAGACTTGGTCTTCGATTTGGATTATTGGATTCCCATAATTAGCGAAATATTCTCCCGATTGTTGTTCTTCGCTTCGAACCTTAGGTTACTGTTCACCGTGAGTTTCTCCGGTGAATTCCCGTCGTTTCCGGCCACCGTTTGGTACGTTCAAGGTAGCTTTGGACTCCTCTCGAGAAGCTCTTCCATTCTATACCACTTTTGGAGGCTGTAGTTGGCTAGTTGAGGAATGCGAAGTTGCTGCCCGTTCGTATTTTGAGTAGCTCAGGTAGAACTTCATTCCTTGGCGATGAGATCTTGTTCCTAGCCTAGAATTAAGCTTCTTGTTAGTTTTATTGGTAGTAATTGTTGGTTGAGCGTAGCTCCCAGCCGTGAGCTTCTGTTAGTATCCTTGAGAATTATGCTTCGTTGTTTAGCAGGTTTGCAACCAGATTTTTCGGGATCCCTTTGTGGTAATTGTTGCGCAGTATTGAGGTACGGATTTGACCTTGAGCTGGGAATTGGCGTGAGATTTAATGTTATATGGCTGCTTGTGCATTGTCGTGGATGTTGCTGTGTGCATATGTGATTGATGTTGAGTTTAGCTGCTATGTTTATGCATACACGCATTTCCCATATTGCATTCAGATTTCAGTTGCAGCCATTGCTTTGTATTCCATTGTATTGCTGTTGTTTCTTACCAAGAAGCGAGGGCGAGCGGAAATACCGCACTCTCATCTCCCTGCTGGGATCTGTTAGCCACCATGCGCCGAGTGGTTAACTACCACAGTTCATGGGCGAGGCAACGGCAGGTTGAGTTGTTTGATGCATCTGGTATTCGGGTGTATACCGCACTCTCATCTCCCTGCTGGGATCTGTTAGCCACCATGCGCCGAGTGGTTAACTACCACAGTTCATGGGCGAGGCAACGGCAGGTTGAGTTGTTTGATGCATCTGGTATTCGGGTGTAGTGTCAAGGCGAGTGGCTCATTACCACACTTTGAACACACCCCGTGGCCACTGATTGTTGCTGATATTGTGGAGCTATGTTTGAGTTCCTTGGCTCCCTTCTCGGTTGTAGCCTTCAGCTGTTATCTGGTGTCTCATGCATAGCATCTGAATTTTATCTTATGCATTTCCTTTAGCTTTTTCAGTTGCTCTCCGTACTGGGGTTTGACCCCATGTCCCTCTGGGGCTTGGTTGTTTTCCTTGTTTGTGTTGTTTTCAGGGAATCCAGGTTTTACAGCTGGTCGTGGTTTTAACCCAGCTTGTGGTGCCCCAGGAGGTGGTTAGAGTATCCCAGTAGTGTATAGCATATTTATATGTATCAGTACAGTTAGCCAGGGGATGCCCTGTGCTTTGTTGTTGTATTTTGTTGTTGGAGTCTGATACATGTTGTTGCTGTTGTTGTGATGCTATACTATTGTTGTTGTCTTGTAACCATTTGTTGTTTGGTCGGTTTACTGAATTGGGATATCTATTTTGAGTATCGCACTATTTTAAATTATATTGTTTTAAACCGTCAGGCCAAAAGCCAAAATTTTACCCGCTTTTTGATAGCTTCAGCGTGTGTTTGTATGATTTTACTCTGTTGAGAGCACGAGGCCTGACATTTTTGGTATCATAGCTTAAGCTGGGATAAGCTCGATTTCTTTGATCACACTTGAGTCTAGGCACAGTGTCGTGTGTTGCATGTGCTTGATTTATGTGATTACGTGCTGCATATTTGTGTTATGTGCTATCTATGATGTATCTGTTCTGTTTTGCTTGATCCTGTTGAGTGTTTTCGTAGATGCCGCCTAGACGTCGTGGTAGAGGTAGGGGCAGTTTGAGGAATCAGCAGGCTAGAATGAGGATAGGCGTAGTGCTCGCAATCGTACTCGTGTTAGCTTCGAGGAGGAAGTTGAGGTTGCGGCACCTCCTGTGGAGAGGATGGATGTCGTGATAGCGCGGTTTCAGAGGATGAACCCTCCAGTCTTCAATGGTGATGAAGTGAGGATACAGACTCGTGGCTCCGGAATATTATTGGTCTTTTCGATCGGGTTTAGTATGATGATGATCTTCAAATGAGTTTAGTGACCCTCTTGCTCAGGAAGGCGGCGGAGCGCTGGTGGCGAGGCGCTTCGAGAACCTTGTTGGAGACCGGTGTTGGGATCTCTTGGGGCAGTTTTTACGAGACCTTCCGGCAGGAGTATGTGCCCGAGTCCTATGTGAACGCCCGGGAGCGGGAGTTCGACCATCTGGAGCAGGGCTCCATGACTTTTAGGGAGTGTGCTCGTCAGTTCTCTTCCTTGTTGGCGTACGTTCCCCATGTTTCTGGCCGGGAGAGGGCCAAGCGGACTAGATTTCTTGAAGGGCTGAATGAAGAGTTGTATCAGATGGTGTTGACCAGTAACCCAAGAGTTATGCTGAGGCCGTAGATGCTGCTATCGACATTGAGGAGGGCTTGCGTAGTCGTCGTGCTCGTAGGCAGCAGGTATCGCAGGGTGGTCGTCCTGCTATTCAGGGAGCACAGTCTTCACAGTCCTCCCAGCCAGCCTATCAGCCCCAGCAGCAGCAGCAGCCGCCGCAGGTGGCTCAGCAGTCTGGCCGTCAGAGGTTTCGACCCCGCGGTCAGCAGTTCAAGAAGAAGTCGGGTTCTGGCTCTTCTGGTTCAGGAAGCTCGAGTAGCAATGATTCTCGGGCTGAGTTTTGTGGGTTTTGCGGTGTAAAGCATCCTTCTACCCAGTGTGTTGGTGTGCAGGGCTTCTGTAACCTTTGTGGTCAGTACGGGCATTTTTCTAGAGTGTGTCCGTCAGCTGGATCTCAGCAGACCGCGGCCCAGCCTCAGGGTCGAGGAGGTCAGTCTAAGGGTCGTTCCCCTCAATTTCAGCAGCCCCGGCAGGGTGAGACTCAGTTCAGGCCTTTCCAGCAGCCTGGACCTTCGCATTTTGGGCAGTCGTCTCAGCCTTTCTACTCTGGACCCCAGCATGCTCAGGTTAACGCCATCACTTGGGAGCAGGCCGAGGAGACGCCGAGTCGGGTGATCTCAGGTACTTGTCTTGTTTTTGATTTTCCTGCATGTGTGTTGTTTGACACCGGTGCATCGCATTCGTTTATCTCTGATTCGTTTGTTGTTGAGCATGGTCTGTGTACCATTTCGTTGCACGATGCTGTTTCTGTTTCTACCCCTGGCGGTGTGAGCCTGTTCTCCCAGGAGGTTTTGTTAGATGGCGTGTTGCGTTTTGGCGAGCATGTGTTGGTGGCAAGTTTGATCCGCCTTTTGTTGTGTGATTTCGATTGCATAGTTGGGATGGACGTGTTGTCCAAGTATAGGGCCTCTGTGGACTGTTTCCATGGGATTGTGCGCTTTAGGCCTATGTCTGGCGAGAAGTGGGACTTCTACGGCCAGGATTCTCGATCGAAGATCCCGTTGGTCTCAGCGATGGAGATGTTCAGCTTGTTGTCCTTAGGGAATGTTGGTTTTATGATCTACGCTTTGGACGCGTCTTCTTCTTCTCGCGTGCAGCTCAGTGACGTTCCCGTGGTGCGATACTTTCCCGATGTGTTTCCGGAGGAGATTCCTAGTTTTCCTCTGAGCCGGGAGATTGACTTCAGCATCGAGTTGGTGCCTGGAACAGCTCCAATTTCTCGTGCCCCGTATCGTTTGGCGCCTGCGGAGTTGAGAGAACTCAAGGTGCAATTAGATGACTTGCTGGAGAAAGGTTTTATCCGACCTAGTATGTCACCGTGGGGAGCGCCCATTTTGTTTGTGAAGAAGAAGCATGGCTCAATGCGGATGTGCATTGATTTTCGCCAGCTGAACAAAGCCACTGTCAAGAACAAGTACCCGTTAACGAGAATCGATTATCTGTTCGATCAGTTGCAAGGTTCTGCGGTGTATTCTAAGATTGATCTTCGTTCAGGGTACAATCAGCTGAGAGTGAGAGATCAAGATGTCGCGAAGACCGCTTTTCGTACCAGGTACGGGCATTTCGAGTTTCTGGTGATGCCGTTTGGTTTGACCAACGCGCATGCAGTCTTCATGGATCTGATGAACAGAGTTTTTAGAGAGTTCATTGATCAGTTTGTGATTGTTTTTATTGACGACATCTTGGTGTACTCAAAGACTCCTTTGGAGCATAAGGAGCATTTGCGGGTTGTCCTTCAGACGCTGAGAGATCAGCAGTTGTATGCCAAATTCTCCAAGTGCGAGTTTTGGTTGGATCGCGTCGTATTCTTGGGACATGTGATTTCAGCCGAGGGGATTTCGGTGGATCCCAGTAAGGTTGATGCTGTTTTGAACTGGGAGCGTCCTAGGAATGTTTCCGAGATTCGCAGTTTCTTGGGTCTGGCTGGCTATTATCGTCGTTTCATTGAAGGATTTTCTAGCATAGCCAAGCCGATGACTCAACTGACGCAGAAGGACAAGCGTTTTGTATGGACTGAGCAATGTGAGAATGCATTTCAATTGCTCAAGGAGAAACTGACTACTGCGTCTGTGTTGGCTCTGCCGTCCGATTCAGGTGGTTTTGTTGTTTGTTCTGACGCTTCGCTCAATGGATTGGGTTGTGTGTTGATGCAAAATGGTCGAGTCATTGCGTATGCCTCGTGGCAGTTGAAACCGCACGAGACTCGTTATCCAGTCCATGATTTGGAGCTTGCAGCGGTGGTTTTTGCGCTGAAGATCTGGCGTCATTACCTGTATGGCGAGCAGTTTGTGGTGTACTCGGACCACAAGAGTTTGCAGTACCTGTTTTCGCAGCCTGATTTGAATATGAGACAGCGTCGTTGGATGGAGCTGCTAAAGGACTTTGATTGTGAGATCAAGTACCAGCCTGGGAAGTCGAACGTAGTGGCCGATGCTTTGAGCAGGAAGGCTAGTGAGATGCTTGCGTCGTTGTACATCTCTAAGGATCAGGAGCATCTTAACACTACGGGTTGGAGATTCTACCCGGCTGAGGATTGTGTTGTGGTTTCTTCGTTCCAAGTGAAGCCACAGATTGTTTCGAGTATTCGAGCAGCTCAAAGGACCGATCCTTCCATCCACGAGTTGAAATTGAAAGTCAGGGCTGGAGAACTTGAAGATTATTCTGTTTCTTCTGACGGTTGCTTGAGGTTTCGTGGCAGGTTGGTTGTGCCTAACCTCATTGATTTGAAGGAGGAGATCCTTCGGGAAGCGCATTGCAGCAGACATAGTGTTCATCCTGGTGCACGGAAGATGTACCATGCGTTGAAGCCGCAATTTTGGTGGGCTGGCCTAAAGAGCGACGTTGCTGGTTTTGTCGCTCGTTGTTTGAACTGTCAGATGGTTAAGGCTGAAAGGATGAGACCTGGTGGTCTGTTGCAGAGTTTGGAAGTGCCCCAATGGAATTTGGAGCACATAGCGATGGATTTCGTGACGCATCTGCCTCGTTCCAGCAGAGGATATGATGCTATTTGGGTGGTTATAGACTGATTGTCGAAGTCTGCACATTTTATTCCCTATGAGATGACCTTCTTGTTGAAGAAAATGGCGAAGTTGTACGTTGATTTTGTTGTTAGACTGCACGGTGTGACTGTTTCGATCGTTTCCGACCGAGATCCGAGGTTTACTTCCAGGTTTTGGAAGAGTTTGCAAACAGCTTTTCCAGCAGAGGATATGATGCTATTTGGGTGGTTATAGACTGATTGTCGAAGTCTGCACATTTTATTCCCTATGAGATGACCTTCTTGTTGAAGAAAATGGCGAAGCTGTACGTTGATTTTGTTGTTAGACTGCACAGTTTTCCTGTTTCGATCGTTTCCGACCGAGATCCGAGGTTTACTTCCAGGTTTTGGAAGAGTTTGCAAACAGCTTTGGGTACCAGATTGGCGATGAGCACCGC
>KQ993829.1:122597-132707 GCA_001598015.1 Dorcoceras hygrometricum | reverse complement strand
TGGATTTCGGCGGTAGCTGGCAAGACGCGTTGTCTTTGGTGGAGTTTTCCTACAATAACAGCTATCAAGTAACGATTGGCATGGCGCCGTTTGAGGCTTTGTATGGTAGAAAGTGCAGATCGCCGGTATGTTGGAAAGAAGTGGGGGAGAAGCAGCTATCTGCCCCTGACTTTGTGCAGCAAATGAAAGATCATGTAGATCTTATTGTTACGAGCTGTTGTGTTGGATTTCGGAGGTAGCTGGCAAGACGCGTTGTCTTTGGTGGAGTTTTCCTACAATAACAGCTATCAAGTAACGATTGGCATGGCGCCGTTTGAGGCTTTGTATGGTAGAAAGTGCAGATCGCCGGTATGTTGGAAAGAAGTGGGGGAGAAGCAGCTATCTGCCCCTGACTTTGTGCAGCAAATGAAAGATCATGTAGATCTTATTCGACAGCGAATGAAAGCTGCCCAGGATCTCCAAGCCAGTTATGCGAATAAGAGGCGTCGACCTCTCGAGTTTCATGTTGGTGATCAAGTTTTTCTCAAAGTTTCTCCGTTTCGCAGTGTCATGCGCTTTGGACGCAAGGGAAAGTTAGCCCCTCGTTACGTCGGACCGTATGAGATTGTTGAGAGGATTGGCTCTTTGGCGTATCGGCTATTGTTGCCTCCGGAATTGTCTTCTCTACATGATGTCTTTCATGTTTCCATGTTGAGGAAGTACAAGCCACATCCGTCTCATGTGCTTAGAACTGACGAGGTGGAGCTAGATCAGACGTTGAGTTATCAAGAATATCCTTTGCAGATCCTTGGAAGAAAAGAGAAACAGTTGAGGAATAAGACCATTCCGTTGGTGATGGTGCAGTGGAGCAAACATGGTAGGGAAGAAGCTACTTGGGAGCTGGAAGAAAAGATGCAGCGCGAGTGGCCGCATCTGTTTGAGTAGCTGTTGAGTTAAATTTCCAGTAGTTTGTAGCTTTTGGTAGTAATTCTTCCCTAGTTGTTGTTAATTGTTTGCTCAGTTATCTTGAACTCTTGGCCATATGTTAGGCGAGTTCCTGTTTTGTATTTTGCTGCTGTGTTGTGTATCAAAATTGTTGTCCGATTTCGAGGACGAAATCCTTTTTAGTGGGGGAGAAATGTGAGACCTGAAAAGTTAATTAAGATTAATTGTTTGGATTAATCGGATTTTAGAGATTTCTGGTGGTTTAGATCTCTGTTTGGAAGTTTGGTTGGTATTTTCGGGTCAGATTTCACATTTTAAGCAATTTTGGAAGTTTCTTATTTTTGGTATTTTATGGTGAAAGCTGGTCGGTAGTGAAAACCAGTCGCAATGCGTATTTGTATCGTGGGAAGTCAATACGCCGTCGTTTTGCGTTGAGTAACCAGTCGTTGGGTAGGATGTGCCAGCATCAACGCTTACGTGGATTTCAGCAGAGAGCGCTAAGGAACTTCAAAACGGCGACGTTTTGTGAGGTATCTGCTGGGTGATATCTGTTATCAGCAGTCGAGATGTGTATATATAGGAATACTTGGTCTTCGATTTGGATTATTGGATTCCCATACTTAGCGAAATATTCTCCCGATTGTTGTTCTTCGCTTCGAACCCTAGGTTATTGTTCACCGTGAGTTTCTCCGGCGAATTCCCATCGTTTCCGGCCACCGTTTGGTACGTTCGAGGTAGCTTTGGACTCCTCTCGAGAAGCTCTTCCATTCTATACCACTTTTGGAGGCTGTAGTTGGCTTGTTGAGGAACGCGAAGTTGCTGCCCGTTCGTATTTTGAGTAGCTCAGGTAGAACTTCATTCCTTGGCGATGAGATCTTGTTCCTAGCCTAGAATTAAGCTTCCTGTTAGTTGTATTGGTAGTAATTGCGTTGGTTGAGCGTAGCTCCCAGCCGTGAGCTTCTGTTAGTATCCCTGAGAATTATGCTTCGTTGTTTAGCAGGTTTGCAACCAGATTTCTCGAGATCTAATTGTTGCGCAGTATTGAGGTACGGATTTGAGCTTGAGGTAGCTGGGAATTGGCGTGAGATTTAATGTTAGATGGCTGCTTGTGCATTGCCGTGGATGTTGCTGTGTGCATATGTGATTGATGTTGAGTTTAGCTGCTATGTTTATGCATACACGCATTTCCCATAGTGCATTCAGATTTCAGTTGCAGCCATTGCTTTGTATTCCATTGTATTGCTGTTGTTTCTTACCAGGATGCGAGGGCGAGCGGCAATACCGCACTCTCATCTCCATGCTGGGATCTGTTAGCCACCATGCGCCGAGTGTTTAACTACCACAGTTCATGGGCGAGGCAACGGCAGGTTGAGTTGTTTGATGCATCTGGTATTCAGGTGTAGTGTCAAGGAGAGTGGCTCATTACCACACTTTGAACACACCCCGTGGCCACTGATTGTTGCTGATCTTGTGGAGCTATGTTTGAGTTCCTTGGCTCCCTGCTCGTTTGTAGCCTTCAGCTGTTATCCGGTGTCTCATGCATAGCATCTGCATTTTATCTTATGCATTTCCTTTAGCTTTTTCAGTTGCTCTCCGTACTGGGGTTTGACCCCATGTCCCTCTGGGGCTTGGGAACACACCCCGTGGCCACTGATTGTTGCTGATCTTGTGGAGCTATGTTTGAGTTCCTTGGCTCCCCTGCTCGTTTGTAGCCTTCAGCTGTTATCCGGTGTCTCATGCATAGCATCTGCATTTTATCTTATGCATTTCCTTTAGCTTTTTCAGTTGCTCTCCGTACTGGGGTTTGACCCCATGTCCCTCTGGGGCTTGGTTGTTTTCCTTGTTTGTGTTGTTTTCAGGGAATCCAGGTTTTACAGCTGGTCGTGGTTTTAACCCAGCTGGTAGTGCCCCATTAGGTGGTTAGAGTATCCCAGTAGCATATAGCATATTTATATGTATCAGTACAGTTAGCCAGGAGATGCCCTGTGATTTATTGTTGTATTTTGTTGTTGGAGTCTGATACATGTTGTTGCTGTTGTTGTGATGCTATACTGTTGTTGTTGGCTTGTAGCCATTTGTTGTTTGGTCGGTTTAGTGAACTGGGATATCTATTTTGAGTATCGCACTATTTTAAATTATATTGTTTTAAACCGTCAGGCCAAAAGCAAAAATTTTACCCGCTTTTTGATAGCTTCCGCGTGTGTTTGTATGATTTTACTCTGTTGAGAGCACGAGGCCTGACACAGTCGACCACCATGGAGAAGGAGCTAATTGCAAGTGTCGACTGCTGAACCTTATCAGTTTTGTAGAAGCACTTCCTTGTTGTGTGAGATTTAATATTCGAGAGTTGAGCGTTCACTGTAAAAATCACACACACACAAAGATTCACTCACACATTTTATGAGAGATGTGCGAAACTGTACAGTGAGTGAATCAAAACCACAAACCAAATATATCAGATCCCGTCCAATCACGAAGACGTTAAACTCTGTGTATGTAGCCTTTATCACTGAGGCATAAAAGAAGTGATTGAGTGAACACAGCTGAGAGCTGGTGTAGAGTCTAGGAGTTCAGATTTGGACAGTGGGTAAGCCCCAAATCTGATTGTGTCTGCGGATCAAATTATTCTAGTGGAACCTTCCTGAAGAAGGAAGAAGGGGAGACGTAGGATGTTACATCCGAACTTCCAGAAACAAACAGCTGGTCTATTTATTTACAGAATTCCGCATTTATTGTTAGCACGCATTGCATATTGTTTAAAATCTGTTTTAACGAGTTTTAAAATTAGAGTTCAGTTCTGGATACTTTCGCTTGGTATTTTAATGCCAGTCCAGATCTGTTCTTGGTGCTCATATATGTTCAAGGTCACTGAGGTATTGCACCTCATTTATGTCTGATCAGATCTCACGTCCCTTTGATTTGTTAGAGTGAGATCTGATCCTTTCCTAACAAAAACATTTCTCATCAGTACACTTCTCAAACATCAGAACTGGAATAAACAAGTAAAAAAATATCTGCAATGCGAAAATGTTGGTCCGTTGATAAGCGCTCTTTCATCTCCGATCCAGCTCTAGCCCACCAGCAACACCTAAACATCATCATCTGAACCAGTGAAAACTATTGAGCCTAAAAGCTCAGCAATTACATCCGAAAATATCAAACAATAGGTATTACAAGCACATGCATAAAATAGTTCAGTATTGTAGAATTCAATAAGTAAAATCCGTCAAAAACCCTTTCATTCTCATCATTTTCTTTTACGAAGTGTGGTTAAGAAATTCATTTAGTCATAGTTTCTTGATCAAGCTCATCTTGTACCAGGATTTGGTGGGACCCCGACCTGAAGTTCGACATTCACATGCCCATACGTTACTATGTGGTGGGCACCCTAACCCATCTGTCGACATCCACGTACATGTAATTTGTCGGGGCACCATGGCCCATCGGCCAACATCCACATGCTTTGATCGTTCATTCATAAATTTGTCACAAATCATATAAAACCTTAAAAAATTCCTTTAAACTTTCTTTCCTCCACTGGATAAACCTTTCAGTAAAGCAATTGGATGCATATTTTATTTTGATTTTAAAACCTCAAGTCACACACTCACATTCCTTACACATTTACGGCATTTGAAAATAAGGAAAGATAAGCAAGTAGCTGAAAACTCACGCACAAGCAGGAGGTCTGTTTAAAAATTTTCTTTCATTTGCGCTGTTTTTGAAACACTGGGAATGCACGCGCACAAGCTGCTTGACTTGAAACAGATCAGGTCTAAACCTTTAATGAATACCAAACTGGGGATTTTACTCCTAATTTCGTTACTCGGGTTGTCAGCTTGATATAAACAGAATATAATAGTGCTGGAACTGAAAATCGTTTTGTACAAACAAACAGTTAAGCTCAGTTTAGAAAATTGATTCAAAATAAACAGACCAGATCAAGTCAACGATTGAACAGACCAGAATAGAAGAATAGGTCGAATCAGATCAAATGGACCAGATCACATCAGTAAATAGATCAGTTCAGAAGGTCAAACCAGATTTGGATGGTCAAACCAGATCAGAATGGTCAAATCAACTTAGGACGATCGAATCAGACTAGAGCAGTCATAACAGATTAATGATAAACTCAGACTAGGGCAATCAAACAGATTAGAACAGTCAAAGTCATTTCAAAATGGTCAACTCAATTCAGAACAGATGAGTCAGAAAGATCAGAACGACAGATCGGATCAGAATAGTCAAAGCAATTTCAAACGATCAAATCAGTTCATAACATAACAAAATGGGTCGGACCAACTCAAAGCAGTCAAGTCAAACCAGAACTGTCAAAGCGGCTTAGAACAGAAGATATTGGGTTCGATCAACTCAAAGCAGTCAAGTTAGATCAGAACTGGTAGACCATATCAGAACAGGTATACCAGGTCAGAACGGAATGGATAAGACAACATGCTAAAGTTCGGATCAAACCAGCATGGCCTATCAGATCAGGACAGATTTTGAACCCGGCCAGCAGGGCCTATCAGATGAGTACAGCATTCGAATCTGACCAACACGCCCTAACATATCATACCACCGGTTGAATCTGACCAGCGCGGCCTATCAGACATAACAGCTTTCGAATCAAACCAGTGCGACCTATCAGATCATAACAATGTTTGAATCCAACCAGCACGGCCTATCAGATCATAACAGACAGGAATTCACACACGCGTACTACCTCTGTGTTTCCCACTATTTAAACAGAAGGACCGGAGTCGTAAGACACTACCGTACCTTCATAGGTTCGACTGCACTCCAGCGACCTCCGCAAGGCCATTCCTCCTATCTGTTTTATTTTTGAAAATTTTACACCGACTTGCACCACATGCACATAGTGCATAAAATTCACCACAAACTTTAAAAAGCTTTGGGACACCAGACAGACACGCATTCAGACATCACAGGAAGCACGAAACATAATGTGAATTCAAGGTTACAACAAGGGACGGAATTGAACTTGCCTTTGTGACAGAACATTGGTTGAGAAGTAAATTTCCAGTAAGTTTTACACCATGGGCATGTTCTGAATCAGTTCCCGAAATCTACGGTTTCGACCACCTGTTTCCTAGAACCCTATCCGCCTCTCAAAAATTTTGTTGAGTTTTACGTTAATGGTAATGGGTAGGATGGTATTCTATTTAAAAACATATGTTTCAAAAAGTGTTACACCAAAATATTTTGAGATAAAAAATGCTACTCTAAACTTAAAACTTGCAAGAATTAAAATATTCTACCTCCCAAAAAATTTCAATTTTTCTTAGTTAAGTTAGCTGGGCCTAATTTTACATAATATTTTTTCTTCAAAACGGATTGGAAATAAACTGTGCTCGGGAATATTCCCCCGAAAATATCATCTCGAACAACCAGTCCTCCACTGAATCTCAAAAACAAATAACTGTTCTTATTAAAATAACAACAATTTTAAATTTTTATTTTCCCCATTGAATAAAAATTAATTGGTCAATGTGGCTAGTTCGGTTTGGGCGTTACACATACATCAGCACATAAAAATCCACTTCTGATCTATTCTCATCAATAAGCTCTTGGTACTGATCTGATAGCCCGTGCCGATTTGATTAGAACTCTGTTCTGATCTGTTCTCATCAATAAGCTCTTTTATTCTCTTTTTATCTGAACTGATCTAAGCTGATCTGATCCACCAATATCTGAACTTTTTATGAACCTTTTCCTCCAAACGTTAGTGTGTGTGTAATAAGGTGATGTGTGTGTTCTAATTTGTTTCTTTCAGCAACATCAATTCCACCCGTTCTACCGTAGCTTAACACATGCGAGGGGCTTTCCATGCTACCGGAGTGTAAACACATGACACACGTTATGTACAGCAGACGGATGGGGTGGTAGTGCCAGTCGGTACGCTAATGTCCCCACCTGTTATATAATCTCAAACCGTCTATTGTACCTTGGACTCAGTTTTTCCTTCTTGTCAAACATCATCACTCCTTCATTGGAACCACCTTTAGGAACACCTGATATCCTACTTCGAAATTCAGTTTGTCAGGCCCCGTGCTAATCACTCAAGAGTAAAGCACAAACAAGCACATAATCACGAAAGCGTAAAATCGGGCTTAAAAATTTCGAAATAACTTGGGCCTGAACTCAAATCGTCATTCAAAATATCAATAATCAAAATACGAGTTACATAAAACTCAAGCAAAACAGGTAACATAAAATCCCAATTAAGATAAAGATCCCCATATACAAATAAACACAGGGCATCCCCTGGTTCAATACATAATACAATATATAACTGGGACTCAAGGGAATGGGGATCGACCAGCTGGCGCTCCACTCGGTCCAGCTTGGTTACCTGAAGATCTTGAAAATGGGTAACACAGACCCAAAAGGCACAAAAGCAGGAAAAGAGATACGAGGTCAAGCCTCAGTACGAAGAGCCATCAAAACAGCAAATCATGCAACATGCTATGAAATGCATGAGGCTATCAAGGAATCGATAATCAAGACCAGTGTATCAACTGAAAAATCATCTCAAGTCGAGCCTCTATACCCACACAGTATATCAACCGGGGAAATCATCGGTCCGTGATCTTCAGGGCCCGTCAGCCCATCACAGCTCGATGGTAGACACTCGAATCCGGCAGTCACCACTTTGATGATAGCGTTGGACTTTTCAGGCACAACACATCTGTCGGCCAGTCACAATGTGGCTCTAAATCGGGACATCAATCAATCAATCTGGCTCAAGATGTATGCATGAATGCCATTCAATAATCAATTCTAAATGCATACAATAACAATACGTGAAAACAGGACATCAATAACCAAAGCAGGTAAAATCTGTTCACGTAATTCAGTCATCAATTCAACACAAAATTCATAACACCAAATATAGCCATTTCCACGCTCAAAGCTGTTAAAACTGCTCAATTCGTACCTCACAGCTTCAATCTACCTCAACAGATTTCTCAAAGGCACGGCAGAACTCAGCCTAAGCAAACCAGCTTCCTCCTGACCTCCTCAACCTCGGCAGAAGCTATCCTGCGCCTTAAATTCCAGCTTCCAGAAGAACCAAAGAACACACGGTTCAGGTCTCACGAAAATATTCGAACAAACAGTTTCTTCGCTCTACTCTCCAATGTCGACTCAGGCCTCTTAGCAAGTATCAATCGCAAGAGCAACTCAAGAAGAATCCAGCGCCACTAATCTCGTTTAAAACAACGGCTGGAATCGACATAAATCTAGGGAAGAAATGTTCGGGTGAACAGTAGCTATCGAGGGTTTCGAAGATGAAGATAAGAAATATAGGGTGGAAAATAATCTAAGTGTTGCTCAACACTTGCATATATAAATCTCCATACAACAGCTGTTGTTCCCCTAAATCAGTCGTTAGGTAATGCTACAGTAAAGATCTTACAACTGAAACCAGCGTTTCCCTTCAATCGAATCAGTTGATACAATCAGACGTTGCACTACACAGCGAGACATCAAAACGACGCCGTAACAACTAATCAAAATGACGCCGCAGTGCTCCAACAGCTGAATCTAAAATGATATCGAAACGACGTAGCATCACTTCCTCAGCTGCCAGCAGATCTCTCTCTCCCATCGACCAACAGCTGAACACGCTAGCTATCTCAAACGACGTCGTAGAGGAACACGTCACCATCACTGTCAACAGCTGATGACCAACACAACCAACAGCTGACACAAAGTTTTACACCCAAAACGCTGTCGTTCCAACTTATCCAAACGACGTAGTTTCGTTACCCGCTAACAAAGGTAAAACGACGTCGCCTCACTACCAGCAGCTGGTTACAGAAACTAACAGCTGATCACTCTACTGAATCAACTCCCTTGCAAAAGCAACGGCTTATTAGCGCTAGAACATCAGCAGTCAACTCCTCAGGGTTGACCAACACGTGGCGTCATCTCGTTCAATCTCACACCCGTGCAACAACTGCCAACAAATTCTTCTCCAGCTGAATACTCATGCAACTCACTACTGACTTCATCACGTAATAGCTCCCAACTGATCACACTACTACTGAAATACCAACAGCTTAATTGCCTACAAGCCCTCGCATAAAAACACTGCTGGCTTTACTTCTCCCAGCGATAAACCATACTGCTGGAACACTACTGGGATCATTTCTCGCTAGCGAAATGCAACTGCTGAACTCCAATTCCTCAAAAATCTGAAATTCGAAATCCCTAAAATCTCGTGACTAATCCTAAGAAAAACTGATTAATCACTATTCGAATTTCTCAATCCTCACATTCTCCCCAACTTAAGAGATTTCGTCCTCGAAATCAAAGGCACAACAGGGAAGAATTCCAACCAAACATTTCAAGTAACACACAAACAATTGAATAACTCGAATCAAAGCTTAGAATTTACCTGGAATTCTCACTGTCCGTGCTCAAATAGATGAGGCCAGTCTTGTCTCATCTTCTCCTCAACTTCCCAGGTAACTTCTTCTCGGCCATGCTTACTCCATTGGACCATTACCAACGGAATTATCTTGTTCCTCAACTGTTTTTCCTTCCTATCCAGAATCTGCACTGGATATTCAACATAACTCAAGGCAGAATCTAGCTCAACTTCGTCGGTTCTCAAAACATGGAAAGGATCTGGCTCATATTTTCTCAACATTGACACATGAAAAACGTCATGTATCGCTGCTAACTCGACAAGCAGCCTCAATCTATAATCCAACTGTCCAATCTGCTCAACAATATCAAAAGGACCAACGAATCTATGAGCCAATTTGCCCTTAAATCTGAATCTCATAACACTCTTGAAAGGATAAATCTTTGGTTAGCATAGCTGGTAAATCTATCTTGTGCTGCCTTCATCCTACTCCGAATCAAATCAATCTGATCTTTCATATGCTGCACAAACTCAGGAGTAGAAATCTCTCACCAACCTCTTCCCAACAGATTGGAGATCTGCACTTGCGACCATACAAAGCTTCAAATGGAGCCATTCCGATAGTCTTTGGTTAGCATAGCTGGTAAATCTATCTTGTGCTGCCTTCATCCTACTCCGAATCAAATCAATCTGATCTTTCATATGCTGCACAAACTCAGGAGTAGAAATCTCTCACCAACCTCTTCCCAACAGATTGGAGATCTGCACTTGCGACCATACAAAGCTTCAAA
>KQ993829.1:85253-116950 GCA_001598015.1 Dorcoceras hygrometricum | reverse complement strand
GAGGAACTCGAATTCTCCTTCTTCTTGAACTGCTTCCCTCGAGGTCTAAACTGTTGGCGATTCGATTGCTGTGACCCTTGAGGAGATTGGAACGATTGCGACACACTCTGCACCGGCTGAGAAGCACGTCCAGAAGTTGGTTGAACCGGAGCCTCTGCCTCCAACAAACTATCCTCAATGTCTACCGCTCTATTCACAGCGTCAACATAAGTCGCAGGAGAACCAGACAACACCATCCGGAACAGGTCAGGCCTCAATCCCTTCATGAACTTGTTCCTCTTCGTCCTCTCCTGGTTAGCTACGTGAGGCACATACATCAGGAGTGAAGAAAACTGCCTGGCATACTCGGCCACCTTCATCGTCCCTTGCTTCAGATTATCAAACTCCCGCTCGCGACTGTTATAGTAGGACTCTAGGGTATACTCCTGTCGGAACGCGACACAGAAGCTCTCCCAAGTAATCACAACCCCACTCTCACGTAAGATACGGGAAGTACCTCTCCACCAGCGCTGCGCATTATCCCTCAATTGCAACACCGTCAGCTTCAATCTCTTCTCAGGAGTGTACTCCAAAGTATCAAACAGCTCCTCCATCTGCACTAGCCAACTCTCGGCCAACGCACCACCCTCAGCAGCAGCAAAATTCGGAGGGTTCGTCCGCTGGAACCTAGCTAAGACTAGCTCCATCTCGCCTATCTGTCTCGTAACATCCTCAACCTGCTGATTGCCCTCATCAGTATCCGAGGCCCTAGACTCCTCTACGGTACGTCTAGTAGTCCTACCTCTACCTCTCCTCGGCGGCATCTAAACAATTCTCAAGGTAAGACTAATAGCAGATATCAAAGAGACAAATAATATAATTCACGTAAGTCACAGAGTCAATCAAAAATCAAATCAAAACTCTGTGCCTAGACTCGTGTGTGATCAAAAGAAAGCGAGCTTATCCCAGTTTAAGCTCTGATACCAAAAATGTCAGGCCCTGTGCTAATCACTCAAGATTAACGCACAAACAAGCACATAATCACGGAAGCGTAAATTCGGGCTTAAAAATTTTCGAAATAACTTGGGCCTGAACTCAAATCGTCATTCAAAATATCAATAATCGAAATACGAGTTACATAAAACTCAAGCAAAACGGTAACATAAAATCCCAATTAAGATACAGATCCCCATATACAAATAAACACAGGGCATCCCCTGGTTCAATACATAATACAATATATAACTGGGACTCAAGGGAATGGGGATCGACCAGCTGGAGCTCCACTCGGTCCAGATTGGTTACCTGAAGATCCTGCAAATGGGTAGCACAGACCCAAAAGACACAAAAGCAGGAAAAGAGATACGAGGTCAAGCCTCAGTACGAAAAGCCATCAAAACAGCAAATCATGCAACATGCTATAAATCAATACTATGAAATGCATGAGGCTATTAAGGAATCGGTAATCAAGACCAGTGTATCAACTGGAAAATCATCTCAAGTCGAGCCTCTATACCCACACAGTATATCAACCGGGGAAATCATCTGTCCGTGATCTTCAGGGTCCGTCAGCCGATCACAGCTCGATGGTAGACACTCGAACGGCAGTCACCACTCCAATGATAGCATTGGACTTTTCAGGCACAACACATCTGTTGGCCAGTCACAACGTGGCTCTAAATCGGGACATCAATCAATCAATCTGTCTCAAGATGTATGCATGAATGACATTCAATAATCAATTCTAAATGCATACAATAACAATACGTGAAAACAGGACATCAATAACCAAAGCAGGTAAAATATGTTCACGTAATTCAGCCATCAATTCAACACAGAATTCATAACACCAAATATAGCCTAAGAAAACCAGCTTCCTCCTGACCTCCTCAACCTCGGCAGAAGCTATCCTGTGCCTTAAATTCTAGCTTCCAGAAGAACCAAAGAACACACGGTTCAGGTCTCACGAAAATCTTCGAACAAACAGGTTCTTCGTGCTACTCTCCAATGCCGACTCAGGCCTCCTAGCAAGTATCAATCGCAAGAGCAACTCAAGAAGAATCCAGCGCCACTAATCTCGTTTAAAACAACGGCTAGAATCGACAGAAATCTAGAGAAGAAATGTTCCGGTGAACAGTAGCTATCGAGGGTTTCGAAGATGAAGATAAGAAATATCGGGTGGAAAATAATCTAAGTGTTGCTCAACACTTGCATATATAAATCTCCATAAAACAGCTGTTGTTCCCCTAAATCAGTCGTCAGATAATGCTACAGTAAAGATCTTACAACTGAAACCAGCGTTTCCCTTCAATCGAATCAGTTGATACAATCGGACGTTGCACTACACAGCGAGACATCAAAACGACGTCGTAACAACTAATCAAAACGACGTCGCAGCGCTCCAACAGCTGAATCTAAAATGATATCGAAACGACGTAGCATCACTTCCTCAGCTGCCAGCAGATCTTTCTCTCCCATCGACCAACATATGAATATGCTAGCTATCTCAAACGACGTCGTAGAGGAACACGTCACCATCGCTGTCAACAGCTGATGACCAACACAACCAACAGCTGACACAAAGCGTTACACCCAAAACGCTGTCGTTCCAACTTATCCAAACGACGTAGTTTCGTACCCGCTAACAAAGGTAAAACGACGTCGCCTCACTACCAGCAGCTGGTTACTCAAACCAACAGCAGATCACTCTACTGAATCAACTCCCTTGCAAAAGCAACAACTGATTAGCGCTAGAACATCAGCAGTCAACTCCTCAGGGTTGACCAACACGTGGCGTCATCTCTTTCAATCTCACGCCCGCGCAACAATTGCCAACAAATTCTTCTCAAGCTGAATACTCATGCAACTCACTGCTGACTTCATCACGTAATAGCTGCCAACTGATCACACTACTATTGAAATACCAACAGCTGAATTTCCCGCAAGCCCTCGCATAAAAACGCTGTTGGCTTTACTTCTCCCAGCGATAAACCATATTGCTGGAACACTACTGGGATCATTTCTCGCTAGCGAAATGCAACTGCTGAACTCCAATTCCTCAAAAATCTGAAATTCGAAATCCCTAAAATCTCGTGACTAATCTTAAGAAAAACTGATTAATCACTATTCGAATTTCTCAATCCTCACACAGTTCATGACGATGATTGTCAACATTGCTCTTCCGTCTACTCTGTGCTACCATCATCCTATCTCGCACTCTACTGATGACCTCAGCAGTCTATGTAACGATATCTAGATCCATATCAGCCAGCTCGCCCACGTCGTCCCAAAGGATAGGTGACCTTCACTTACATCCATACAACGCTTCATAGGGATCCATATCTATGGAAGCCTGGTATCTGTTGTTTTAGGTGAACTCGACCAATGGAAGCTTCAAATCCCAGGTCCTCTCAAATCTATCACATAGGCATGTAGCAGATCCTCGAGAGTTTAGATCACTCTCTTTGACTGTCCGTCGATTTGGGAGTGAAAGCCGTGCTGAAGGCTATTTTGTTGCCCAAGGATCGATGTAGACTCCTCCAGAACGTGGACACAATGGAAACCAGAATACCATGAAGCCTAACAATGTCCCTGATGTACAGTTCAGCATACTTGTTCAGCTTGTCCATCATCTTTACTGGCAAGAAGTGAGCTTACTTGGTAAGGTGATCAACTATAACCCAAATGTAATTGAATCTTATACCTCATAACTCACCTCGGGACCTAGGAAAGACAACCATGGTTTCGCACATCGAATGGTCGAGGTGGGATGCCCCAGGATGAATACATCTCGCCCAAACTGGTACTCTAGAATGCAAATAGTTACGCTCCATATTAGACATGCGTGGAATAGGCCAAATCTCGGTTACTCAATAAGGATCAACCTTGGTATTTGATACCTCCTCTATATGCTCGGGACCCGATGACCACTTTGACCTCCTATATCTGCTCAAGACCTAAGACCGATAACTCCATTTATTGTGGTAGGGCACATCGAGAGCTCGGGGTATAGAGGATCTAGAAAGTGTCTCAACACACCCGAGAATCCCACAATGAAACTCAGGTCCCACCCGATCCCATGACATGTCGAACATATTGCTCACATTAATTCGTCAGGTCCCATCCGATCACATGATATGCCAGATATACCGCTCACATTAATTATCCAGGTCCTACCCGATCACATGACATGTCGGATATACCGCTCACATTAATTCTCCAGCTCTCCTATAAATATCCAGGTATGCTTCACTTTACATTAATTCAAACAATTCAACGGTTTACATACTCCCTTGTTTTCTGTGCCTGATCTCGAGCTGACTTAACTATCGGAGAGCCTTTCTCGGGATAACTCCCAACGCCCCCTAACCAGTATTTGTGGGTGCAAGTCGCTAAGAGAGATACACTCAACTTCGTTCGGACCTGCTCATCTCCTGAGGACTAAAATACAAACAACAATCAACTACATTGATTAAGAATCTATTATCATTAGTTTATTAAGAATTATTTTTTTATAACTGAGTATCATAATAAGTATTTATGTTGAAACAAATTATTATAAATTTGGTGATAACAAAACGGATAACATCGGAACTAATTTGAAGTAGAAACAACAGTGGTATTATTTTAGAACATATTAGAAAAAGAGTTTGAGCGTATCTTTAATCACAAAAGTACAGAATAGAAGAAGAGCTTGTATTGATCAGACTATGAAAATCAGCTCGAGGGTAGTTCAGATCGATGTTCAAGAGAATATTAGATTTCAAATCAAATAGTGAATAAGAGCAGATCAGATAAGCTATGTAGAATAAAACAGTGAGAATTTCATCAGATCGGATCAGGACATATAACAAGCTTTTGAATTCAAATGAGCATTTATGGATGTTGGGCATGAAAGACAACAACCGGGATATTGACAGAGTTGTTGAAGTACGGGAATGCATAAATACAGAGTTTGCACTATGCATTAAATGCACAGAGTTTTCTCAAGAGATAAATATACGAGGATTCAGTAGCTGAGAGCCTATTCAAATTTATCACGTTTGATCTCATGGCTATAAATATCAACGGTGAAGTGAAGAACATATCTTCATTTCGATGAATTCATATGTGGCTTTCTAAGTTTGTATATTTCAATAACCCCTGGCTTTTTAAGTGTATAAATTCAGCTTTGTTTTAGTGAATCAACTCAAACTTAAGCTAGTATAGAATATCGTATTAGCCTGAGAGATTGTTTGTATCGTAAGCTAAACGAACATGTTCTGTTAAGAGTGAGATACTAGAAGTTTAGTTTAGCTGCGATCTGAGGTGAGTGAGTATGATTGATTCGTGTAATTATATCAAAGTCTTCTCGTTGAAATCCTTTCAGTTTGGAAGAATGGTAGATGTAGAAGTTTGGTTTCAAACTTACAAAAACAAATCTCTTGTCCCTATCTTGTATTTTACAGTATCTTTTGTTCACTGATTGATCAAACTGTTTTCCACATAATTTATTTTGTAGCTTGACAAATCAGTCCGAATTGAGATATAAACCCAGCTGGTAACTCGGCTCGTTTTTTCTAATCTAATAATTTAGATATAATTTATAAATAATTGAGTATCGTATAAATAGATAACTAAAATCCATGAGAACGTAAACTTCCACATCAGTGTAGTTAAATTTTAAATAATATCTATCATTTCCTAGTGATTAAGCATTATTTTCAGAAATTGGATTACATTGGCACAATTACGTGTTGAATTTGCGAAACATGATCTATTTACAATTCCTGATAACATTTTATTAATTTTCAGACAACTCAGATCCGTCGAAGCTATCGGGTAAGAAAAATCAGAACCGTCAAATCTTGACACCAGAGAGACTGAGAGACTGGAAAAAGCAAATGTACGTGTGAGCATCCACACTTGACATTGTATTTGTTTTTTAGTTGGGTCTTTTTTCCTTTTTGGCTCTCTTTCCGTTGCCTTTCTGTAAGTTTCTCGTCACCACCACGTTATTCCTGTTGCAAGAATTATACCCTTTGGAATAAATATATATTTTTTAAAAAATTTAATGTTAAAATTTGGATATTTTACAATCTTGAATTTTTAAAGAGTTCATCCCGTATGTGAGGGCAATCCTCAATCCTTTCGCGTTTTGATTTTTGAGTCATATTTTTAGGTTGTAAGATTCATTATTCATGACCACCAATGGAACTCGTATATTTGATTAAACTACTTTCTAATGTTTTCGATTAATTTTGATGATACAATTGATCAAATCTTGAACTCACACTATGCTAATTTATATATTAGTAATATAAAAGAATGAGACTTCGTTTGGACACGTTTTATAAAAATATTTTTATAAAAGTGTTTTTAAAAAATATTAGATAATTATTTTAGAAAATGATTTATAATTAAGAAATAGTATTAAAATAGCATTTGAATGATTAATCTAACAAAAAAAATTAATTGACCATTCCCATAAAATTTACTTATATTTTGTATTCTAAAAACGTTATAAAACATCTTTCCCTTGTTTTTAAAAAAGTGTATTTCAAAACTAGTTTTTTAAAAATATTTTTCAAAAATATTTTATGAAATATTGTCCAAACACATACATTAAGTTTTTTTATCTTTAAAAACACAAAAAACGTTTTTATAAAACGTATCCAAACGAAATCTGAATTTCAAACGATATTAGTATTGGGTGAACTTGAATTCCATTTATATCAACTTGAAATATTATATAAACACGTGGGTGAACTTGAGGTTTATAGTCTTACTTCTTTATAAGAAACAGTGATGTACTTAAATATATTTGAAAATATTCAATTTAGGTACAACCTAAAATATAATGGATGGAAACATGACTTAGAGATCAAGTTTGAAAACAACTACTTCATGCAAGCATACCCAAAATGTTATTGTTGAATAGTTTGAAACTAAAAATTGAAGCTTCGTCCCAAAGTATAAATATATGTATCTTTATCACAAAATTCGACTCCTATAACAACTTATATTAAGTACAAGAACTTGTGAGACTCGTGATCCATCTTACTAACAAAACATTTAACTCAATGTGGATATTAGCCGTATTTCTCGTATCCTTCAAGTCACCTGAACATAACTTCTTATAACTTAAAATTCCATTCGTCCCACTTAGTTTAAACCGCGAAAAAAATAATTTCTAATCATTAATTTTTTCAATATAAAAAGGTATGGTCAATAATGAAATTAGCTTTTATTCATGAATTCTGACAACACCAAATTTCCGTTTGACAATTCAATGAAAAATTATAGATATAGTCGTTTTCAAGAATATATTTGTCCCTAACTTTTGTTCTCTTGTTAACCCATAATATAACAATATACATGTGTGGGGTATATATAGATATATTAAATAAGATTCTTGTTGTCAAATTTCTAGATATCAATAAATTATACTAGTCATATGACCAAAAAAAAATTGCTGACATAATACAGCAGTATCGTATTACCCTAAAATTTAAATTATATGTCGAATTAATTTATTTCTACAAGATAAACCTAAAGATAAAAAGGCTAAAGGGGCCAGAAATTTACTCAGCATCAATCACCTGTAGTCTGAATCTCTGTGACATCGTCTCTTTTATCCCACTTTTCACTTTATTCTTATGTCATTCATGTTCTTTCTTTTCACCACACCCCATACAAGACCTGAAGTATTTCAGTAGAATTTTTTTTACAACATATTTTAATTTTTATATTGTATTATATAGTGAAATCATGGGCATAAAATTAGCAACCATGTAGAATTTTTTCAAAAAAAAAGTGTAAATCTTCCTATATATTTATTTAAAACTTTGTTTCTATGTAAAAGTCCTTAAAACAGTAAATATGACATGCAACATAGCAGTTAAATGTCCTCGGTTTTATGAAGGATATTGGCCTATTGATATTATGGGAGAGTTTTAGGCCTTCTAGGTTTTCAGGGTCTAGTGCAACTAGTTTGAAGATCATCCTAATATTTTGGATATCTAAAAGACAAATCGAACTTTCTTTCCCATAAAATTCATATTTTAATAAAATAAAAAACAATAAACGCAAGAATTAACTTTTTCATCGATGGAAAAAATTATTCAAATATTACTATATCTTATATCTAAAAATAATTGTATCAAATATTAATTTTTTTTGTGCGTATAATGTATGCATATATAAGCTTTGTAATATTTTATTTGATAGTTTTTAATACACTAAAAATATCGTTTAAAAATTACATTAATAGTATCAATGTATTAAATAATCAGTATATAATATATATATTATAAACTTGAAAACTTATAAATGTTGTCAAATAGTTATTGAGCCATATATTGTAAACAGTAAACCAATGTCCCACTTTTAACGATCGATAAAATTGAGTAAATATTTAAATGATACCACGAGTTTAATATTATAATATAATTTATATATAATAAATCAATATAACCACTTTAAAATGGTTGGTAAAACCAAACTAATATTTAAATGATACCAAGAATTTGGTGTAAAATATAATAATAATAATAAATCAAAGTACACATTTATAAGTAAGGTATAATAATGCTTAAATAAAATAAATTGTCAATAAGTAATGATTAAATGAAGTTAAGCACAAATTAATAACTTATTTATTTTAGCAAAGAGATTCATTTCGACTTTGGGAATTTAGCTAAACTTAAAACTTATTTAATATGATAAATTTTATTAAAAAAAGATTTGAAAAGGGAATACGATGAACTCAAAGTTTTTGTCCATAAAATGAGGGAATCTCTGATCATCACAATATTCTCATATTTAGAGACAACTTTGGGGAGACAACAACAAATAAAATATTCATTTGTACATAAAATATATTACAATAAAATAATATATAATTCTAAAATGTGTTTAAAACAAATTATAAAATTTAACTAAGATTAAAATATAAAAATATTATATAAACATCAAATAAATATACAATGTTTATCAACATAATAACTCAAATTTATTTTGTAGCAAAGTAAATATGGGCTGTATCACCTTACGCTACGAGTGAAATATAGGATAACAGAATAATAACAATGTCTCTAAATATGCACATTTATCTTTACATATAGTCCAATTTAAAAATATAGACCGCTATTTGTAACAATTCCTCCCAAACTAAAAGGAAATATCTATAGTTTTGATTAATATATTATACTCGTCTTATTTTTTGAATTACCGAGTGAAAGTCAGTCGCTTATATCATGTAACATGATATGTATAGGGATGACAATAGGTCCGAGCGGGTTGGATTTGTCATTCTCATCACCGTTTTTGAATTAATCGGGGATTCTCGTTCTCATCCCCGTGGAAATCGGTTTAGGAACGGGGTCTTCTAATATATCAAATAATATGTGTATACTATTTATTACTACATATTATTATTACATCTCCACTTCTAAGATATCAAATACAAATATATTATTTACTATTATATATTATTATATATTGGGGTCGAAAAGAGTTAAAATAATAAGCTCAGGAGTTCAGAGGAAAGGTGAATGAACTCCTTCTCAGATTTTACGAAAACACTCTTTTAGAAAATATGTTATAGAAGAATTAAATCAGAGCTGAGTTACCAGCTCAGAGAATCTCAGTGTAATCTGTCTCTCAAGTAACAAAATAATTATGAGGAAATAACTCTATTCAACAGAGAAAAGATTAAAACTTAAAGCAGTAACACATAGAGGGTAAAAAGTTTGTTTTTGGAAGTTCGGAGCTGAAACAACTACGTCTCCCCATCTTCCTTAGTCAAGAAGGATTTCACCAGAAGACTTTGTGTGACGCCCATACCCATGGGAATCAACGGATTTAAAATAAAAAAAATCGAAATAAATAGAAGAACTAAATTCGAAATAAGTAATTTGTATTCCCTTACACAAAACTGAAATTAAGCAGATGGCGCCAAAAGTAAACAGTCGAAGCAGACTTGAAATACAAGACTTCAGATTTCGATTACAAAAGAATCAGATATGAGGTATTACAACTACTGGAACTCTATATGAATTTTCCATTGTTGTAATGGATCTTAATACAGTTGTCAAAAGATAAAAAACCAACAACAACTATGTGTTAGAGTAGATGCCAACTAGCCAACTTGTGGCGTGTGGGGTTTATAGACTCTTGTATATGACAATCTTTATATATGATATTCGCATTTATTATATGACATTCTTTACTTTCATTGTGTGTATGATGATTAACAATTGCGTTGAGTAAAGACCTAGAATGCACCTAAGTGTATGTTAGATGTGATAGTGGGTATGACGACTATCATGAAACACATCTAATAGTCACTGTGTATTCTGAACATGTTCCTAGTCGATTGGGCCGTCAAAATGAGGATAAGGCCGCCCGAGTTCGAGACTAGTATCTGCGATGCGAAGTACCATATTTCATTGGTAGGGAGCATTGTGATGTTCTGAGCATGCACTCGCAGACATGCGTGGATATCCTATGCTATCTGAGGGGATCATAGTGTATAAATCTCTGGCCAGAGTACTAGAAGTGTTTTAGGTAAATGTGTTTACCTAGTTACACTCGCGATGTCACTATTCGATCTCCAAGATGTATGCATAGCTATCGGATCTATAGCGACTCTCGATTTACCAATGGTCGTTGATCTGATCGGGATATATGGATTGAAAGGACCGTACTGTACGCTAACCACGACCAACTGGTTCTTGCAGGCACTATCAGTGATACCTAGGGGATCATGGGGCGATGTTGCTAGACGTTCTTACCATGATTCGTTGGGCAAGTCCGGAATTGTGATTACGGAGCCACAATGGTTGTGGGCCCACGGCTAGCTGTATCCCTGAACCATTGAGGGTCACACAAGTACTGGATTCGAGATTCCCGCACGGATACTCAGCTCAATGTGTTGAGCAAGAGAAGAGGATTTTGGGGAGTGCGACTTCCTAAAAGTCAACAGGGGTCAAACCGGGGTTTCCCGCTGTTGAGGGGCAAAATGGTCATTTTGCACTGGAGGTTCTGAAAAATGGTTTTTCAGATCATAGCATTCAGTTTCAGAAACTGAGTCGATCGATCCGATCAGATCGGCGATCGGAGTTACGATGAAGTCACGGTGATGGGGATGAACCGAATGTTCACCCGTTAGACCCGGGCCCGTTGGGCCGGTCCAAGTCCATCATAATCATGTCTACTTAAGCTAGACCTAGACGTAATTAACATAACTCATTCTCATTAAACCCTAACCCTAGCACTCTTGGCCGCCGCCCCTCTCCTCTCTCTCAAAGAGCCGCCGCCGCCGCCTCCACGCGCCGCCGCCGCCGCCTCTTCTTCGCCGGAAAATTGTTTCCGGCCAATTCGACGAGGAGAATCCGTCCGCGCAGATCTCGTCAGGCCTACTAGTGCAGGCTGACGAAGGACTGTCGAATCCGGTCGTGGACCTGATTGGCGTTAACTACCGCAATCTACCGTGAAGTGCCGTTTTCTTTACGAAACCGGTCGGAACCAGACACAAGTGCCAGCAAGGTAGTGACTTTGAACGCCCTATGAATGACATTAATTGTTAATTGTTTTATCGTATTGATCGTCTCCCGGCATCTATTTTCTGTTCTTCCGCTGCTTAGCCGGGGGGCGCGATCAGGATCCCAACAGTGGTATCAGAGCCATGGTTTTCGGATCTGATCAATACGAAATTGCCATTATTGTATCTAATCTTTTAATTTCAGATCGGATCAATCAACGAAATTATGGAATTGGCCACCGGCCGCCGCGTGCGGTGGCTCCTCCTCGTGCGACACATCGCGCGTGCGCGCTTGGATGCGCATGTCGCATGCGCTGGCGGCAGATTGGCGCAAGCTGTTGCGCTAGTCGTCGCGCAAGGAGGCCGTGAGGTGCGGGCGATTGTGAATTGCCGCTGCGCGCTGGCCGCTCGGTGGCCGCACACGTCGCGCGGCCGATGAAGCGCCGTTGCGCGCGCTGGACGCGCGCTTGCCGCGCGAAAGGCGGCCGGCTCTTGTTGGTTTTTTCGCGCAGGGCTGCGCTAGTGGTTGCTGCTGTCCGCGCGATCTCGTGCGTTGATGGCCGACCACTGGCCCGCGGCCGTGCGAGAATGATGCGCGACGTCGCTGCATGGAGGCGCGCTGTTGCGCGCGGCGTCGTGTGTTGCCGCCGCGATTTTTCGTGGTGGTGGCGCCGCCGGCCGGCCGCCGCTCCGGCGAGTCTCCGGCGATATCGTGACGGCTGGTCTGATTTCTTCTAGGGTTTGGTTCAGGCCTGTCCCGGGCAGCCCGTGAAGTTTTCGGGCCGGTATGCGATATCGGACCCGGTTTTGATCGATTTTAAAATTTTAAGTTTTTGGGCCTAGAATTGTTTTAAGCCCAATTTGATACAATTAAAATTAGTAAAATGTGATTTTAATTATGAAATATGATTTTATAATGAAATATGATTTTGTTGATTAAAATTTGTTTTTATCGGCAAAATACGATTTTATTATAAAATACGATTTCGTAATTAGAATATGATTTTACGATAAATAATTAGATTATTTAAATTATGCATGTTAATTAGATTAATTGCATGATTGGGCTGATCGAGAGCCGTGCCCAATGTGTTAGGTGTATGCAATAGGTTTTGTATGATTTCGATTTATTAATATTTTATTATCATTTAAAGTGGGCCTGTTTGTGGTCCGTTCCACCCCTTTGATAAATGTATCCCTTATTTTGTCATAGTAAATTTAAATGTAAATTACTAGATTTAGTGGGAGGACATCCGAAGACGGTGGAGGATGACGATCAAGATATTGAAGACCGAAGATCTGTAAAACCGGAAAGCTTTGTAATAGGATTGCATTGCATATTGCATTACCCCTAGGATTGGACCCAGGTCCGTGGCTGGCAACCACGGACCGCATAGCTCTCGCGATCGATCATCCCAATGTTACTTTATATATGTTGATATATAGTGTAATTGAATCCGCATGTTTGCATGTTTTAAATTAGATTTAAATATGCATGAGACCAAAATTTTTCAAAAATAAAATCCCTCGTTTTAAATTTGATTTAAAACTTATATCAAGATAAATGTTTATTCGATAAACAAAAGGGTATTTAAAATTGTTTAAATTAACCCTACCTTCCATCAACAATGGGTGTACGTCGATGCTACCCGTATACATGGCCCGGCTCATATTATTGAGGGGGTCATGTATGCCGGAAAGCTGTCCACGTCATTGACAACTGTTGTGAGTCGGTTGGAACTCTCTTTAACGTTGGCTCATATTATTGGGGACGTTAAGGGGACCGTCCTTCACGACTCAACATTGATGGGTCAATCTTGACGCGTGATAGTAAACGGCGTCATATTATTGGGCCCTTACTGGACGTGAGGTGAATACATGGAGGTTGCACCGGTTGCAATCGGAAACTACCTTTTGGGGTCATGGATGACTGATATTATTCGGGTCCATGATCGCTTGATTGGGCTCCGTGTACCCACTAAAGAAACCTGTTTTCTCGATTTCATTAGAGGGTGGTGAAATCATTAAAATAGTGGGAGGGTAATTCATAAAACTTAATGACCATGTTTTATGTCTTAGCGTTTATTTTATATATAGTTAGTAATGCATGTCTGTTTTCTTTTCAGTATAACTGCTTTATAAAATGGTTTCGATGAAAAACCCGCTCGCTGCTATACTGGATAGCAACAGGTTCACCGGTCTGAACTACCAAGACTGGCTCCGCAACCTTAATCTTGTATTGGCTTCGGAGAAGCTCCTCTATACGATAGATAAGTCCCCTCCGGAGGAAACCCCTGCCGATATCAGCCCTGAGGAGCTGATTACGCTTAACCAATGGCGTGACAACGAGGTTAAAGCTCGATGCTATGTGATGGCATCGATGTCCAATGAAATGCAACGGCGCTTTGAGAGACAAAGTATGCCTCTGCCATACTCTTTCATCTCAAGGAACTGTACGGGGAGAACTCTCGACATGAGAGGTTCACGGTTGTCAAGGAGCTGATGACGAGCCGCATGCGCGATGGGACTTCGGTCCGAGAGCATGGGGTTTGTATGATTGGGCTCGTTGAAAAGTTGTCGGGCCTTGATATCGCACTTCCACACGAGCTGTCTGTGGATGTACTTCTCCTCTCACTACCCGCTGCATTTGACCCCTTTGTGGTCAACTTCAACATGAACAAGCTGGAGGCCACCCTTGAAGAGGTGGTTAACATGCCTGTGGTGTTTGAAGGGACTATAAAGAAGGACAAACCCGTCCTCCTTCTGGGTTCTTCTTCCTCTGCGAAGAAGGGGCCCAGGCGCAAGAGCAAGAAGCGTTCTGCTCCTGCTAAGGAGGAAAAGTCTGCCAAGAAGCCAAAGGCAAAGGCTTCTAAGCCAAACAAAAGCGAGGACGTTTGCCACCACTGCCACAAGGCTGGGCATTGGAGGAGGAACTGCAAGGAGTACCTCGAGCAGTTGCGAACTGCAAAAGGTATGTTCTATATTGAAATAAATATGTCTCTAAATTCAACTTCTTGGGTACTTGATACCGGATGTGGATCTCATATCTGCAATGATTTGCAGGTGATGACAAAAAGTCGACGTCTTAGAGAGGGTGAGACCCACTTGAGGCTAGGCAATGGAGCAAGGGTTGCTGCGTTTTGGAGCTATGCACTCGAAACGGTGGTAATGTTGTTGAACAATGTCCACACCAAGGCAGTGGATAAGACTCCATATGAGATGTGGATGGGTAAACCACCCAAGTACTCATTCATGAGGATTTGGGGATGTCCTGCTTACGTGAAGCAGAAAGTGGGAGATAAGCTGGATACGAGATCCATCTTATGCTACTTCATTGGGTATCCAAAGAATTCCATTGAATACTACTTCTACTATCCAAGTGAAACAAAAGTGTTTGTTTCTAGGAATGCCACCTTTATGGAAAGGAAATTTCTAGTTGATAGAAAGG
Source organism: Dorcoceras hygrometricum (assembly GCA_001598015.1). NCBI lineage: Eukaryota > Viridiplantae > Streptophyta > Magnoliopsida > Lamiales > Gesneriaceae > Dorcoceras > Dorcoceras hygrometricum. Next base: position 101,999 of record KQ993829.1, on the reverse strand, counting down.
GCAAAATAGTAGAACTCGAAGAGGTTCGAGATCCAATCGAAGTACCAGGTGAATCTCCTGCACCTACAGAGCCAGTACCAGAAATGGTCGCACCTAGGAGATCCGAGAGGATTCCTAGAGCTCCTGAGAGATATGGTTTTCTCCTTGAAGATGATCAAGGTGATCAAGTTGTTGGATCTGATCCAAGAACTTTCAAGGAGGCAATTTCCGATGCTGATTCTAATTTTTGGCTTGAAGCAATGCAGTCTGAGTTTGACTCAATGCATGCTAACCAAGTTTGGACTCTAGTTAACCCTTCCGAAGGAATTGTTCCTATTGGGTGCAAATGGGTATACAAGAGGAAACTTGGGCCTGATGGCAAGTTAATGACCTACAAGGCGCGACTGGTCGCGAAAGGTTACACTCAAAGGCAAGGTGTTGACTATGATGAAACCTTCTCGCCAGTCGCAATGTTCAAGTCAATTAGAATCCTGTTGGCCATAGCCGCATGGTACGACTATGAGATATGGCAAATGGATGTGAAAACTGCGTTCCTTAATGGAAACATTAAGGAAGAGATCTATATGACACAGCCTGAGGGTTTCACATCTGTTGGAAGCGAGCATAAGGTATGCAAGCTTCAGAGATCGATCTACGGTCTCAAACAAGCATCGCGGAGTTGGAACCTGAGATTCGATGAAACGATTAAGGAATTTGGTTTCATCTAGAATCTCGAGGAGCCATGTGTCTATAAAAAGGTAGTTAAAAGCGCTGTGACGTTCCTAGTACTTTATGTTGATGACATTCTACTCATTGGGAATGATGTAGGAATGTTGCAGTCAACTAAAGTATGGTTGTCTAGCAGATTTTCGATGAAGGACATGGGTGAAGCATCCTATATTCTTGGAATACAGATCTATCGGGATAGATCTAAACGGATGCTCGGACTCACCCAAGCTACCTACATCGATACCATACTTAAGAGGTTCTCTATGGAAGAGTCCAAGAGAGGACACCTACCTATGTGCCACGGGGTCACTCTATCTAAGTCTATGTGTCCAAAGACTGATGAAGAGATAGAGAGTATGGAACGTGTACCATATGCCTCGGCTATAGGTAGTATTATATATGGCATGATCTCGGCTAGACCGGATGTCTCGTATGCTCTGAGTGTCACGAGCCGCTACCAGACCAACCCCGGCCAATTGCATTGGAAGGCCGTGAAGGATATTCTTAAGTACTTGCGAATGACTAAGAATATGTTCATGGTCTATGGGGGTGTGAACTGAAACTGGAAGGCTACACTGATTCTAGCTTCCAGTGTGACGTGGATGATTCGAAATCAACCTCTGGATTTGTATTCATGCTCAATGGTGTGCTGTCTCTTGGAAGAGTTCCAAGCAAGCACCATCGCGGATTCGAAACCACTGAGGCTGAGTCAATTGCAGCATCAGCTGCTGCTAAAGAGGCCGTTTGGATAAGGAATTTCATCCAAGAGTTGGGCGTCATTCCTAACGGAGTTGGTCCAGTCCCGGTGTACTGAGACAACACGGGTGCCGTTGCACAAGCAAAGGAGACTAGGTCTCACCAAAGATCCAAACACATAATGAGGAAATACCACATAATCCGGGATATGTGGCTAGAGGTGACATAGCAGTTGAGAGAGTCACCTCTGCGGAAAACGTTGTTGATCCACTTACGAAGCCCTTGCCTGGACCGTTGTTTGAAAAACATCGCGAAACAATGGGACTGCGTCTGATGAGTAGTTGGCTTTAGGGCAAGTGGGAGATTGTTAGAGTAGAGTTGCTCAAGCAAAGGAGCCTAGGTCTCACCAAAGATCCAAACACATACTTAGGAAATACCACATAATCCGGGATATTGTAGCTAGAGGTGACTAGCAGTTGAGAGAGTCTCCTCTGCGGACAACGTTGCTGATCCACTTACGAAGCCCTTGTCTGGACCGTTGTTTGAAAAACATCGCGAAACAATGGGACTGCGTCTGATGAGTATTTGGCTTTAGGGCAAGTTGGAGATTGTTAGAGTAGATGCCCAACTAGCCAACTTGTGGCGTGTGGGTTTATAGACTCTTGTATATGACAATCTTTATATATGATATTCGCATTTATTATATGGCATTCTTTACTTTCATTGTGTGTATGATGATTAACAATTGCGTTGAGTAAAGACCTAGAATGCACCTAAGTGTATGTTAGATGTGATAGTGGGTATGACGGCTATCATAAAACACATCTAATAGTCACTGTATATTCTGAACATGTTCCTAGTCGATTGGGCCGTCAAAATGAGGATAAGGCCACCCGAGTTCGAGACTAGTATCTGCGATGCGAAGTACCATGTTTCATTGGTAGGGAACATTGTGATGTTCTGAGCATGCAGATAGATAGTGACCTGGTGATCTATCGAACTACCCTCGTTCGAACTTTCCAAGTGGTTACCATTTGTCGAGTGGATAAGTCCGAGGTCTTGGTTGTACTGATTAGTCCTCACGACTCGAAACGTCATTGAGACTCTACATGATAGGCGTCTCACTTTGACCCGTTTGCCGACTCACTTGGGGTCATAAGGCGTCGGGATTGGGTGAGACCCCGATGCATGTAGGAGTCGATGCATCGTTGTCGAGGATTCACCACTCGCAGACATGCGTAGATATCCTATGCTATCTGAGGGGATAATAGTGTATAAATCTCTGGCCAGAGTACTAGAAGTGTTTTAGGTAAATGTGTTTACCTAGTTACACTCGCGATGTCACTATTTGATCTCCAAGATGTATGCATAGCTATCGGATCTATAGCGACTCTCGATTTACCAATGGTCGTTGATCTGATTGGGATATATGGATTGAAAGGACCGTACTGTACGCTAACCACGACCAACTGGTTCTTGCAGGCACTATCAGTGATACCTAGGGGATCATGGGGCGATGTTGCTAGACGTTCTTACCATGATTCGTTGGTCAAGTCCGGAATTGTGATTTCGGAGCCACAATGGTTGTGGGCCCACGGCTAGCTGTATCCCTGAACCATTGAGGGTCACACAAGTACTGGATTCGAGATTCCCGCACGGATACTCAGCTCAATGTGTTGAGCAAGAGAAGAGGATTTTGGGGAGTGCGACTTCCTAAAAGTCAACAGGGGTCAAACCGGGGTTTCCCGCTGTTGAGGGGCAAAATGGTCATTTTGCACTGGAGGTTCTGAAAAATGGTTTTTCAGATCATAGCATTCAGTTTCGGAAACTGAGTCGATCGGTCCGATCAGATCGGCGATCGGAGTTACGATGAAGTCACGGTGATGGGGATGAATCGAATGTTCACCCGTTGGACCCGGGCCCGTTGGGCCGGTCCAAGTCCATCATAATCATGTCTACTTAAGCTAGACCTAGACTTAATACATAACTCATTCTCATTAAACCCTAACCCTAGCACTCTTGGCCGCCGCCCCTCTCCTCTCTCTCAAAGAGCCGCCGCCGCCGCCTCCACGCGCCGCCGCCGCCTCTTCTTCGCCGGAAAATTGTTTCGGGCCAATTCGACGAGGAGAATACGTCCGCACAGATCTCATCAGGCCTACTAGTGTAGGCTGACGAAGGAGTGTCGAATCCGGTCGTGGACCTGATTGGCGTTAATTACCGCAATCTACCGTGAAGTGCCGTTTTCTTTACGAAACCGGTCGGAGCCAGGCACAAGTGCCAGCAAGGTAGTGACTTTGAACGCCCTATGAATGACATTAATTGTTAATTGTTTTATCGTATTGATCGTCTCCCGGCATCTATTTTCTGTTCTTCCGCTGCCTAGCCGGGGGGCACGATCAGGATCCCAACACTATGACTACGCGGAACGCCATCCGTTGACAAACACACGAAGCCCCCAGATCTGGTTCAACTTGCTCCACCCGCCTGCCCTGAGCCGCCTCACCTACATCGGGAAAACTAGAGAGCCTAGGGGTTCAACAAGTAAAACTGAGGATAACAAAGATCATATAAAATGCAGGCATAACTGAAATCTGAATACATAATATTTAAGTAAGACATCTGGATCTGAAATCTCGCTACTGAAAGACAGATCGGAACATCGGATCTGAATTGCTTTATACTGAGTAACTTATGGTCTAGAGGCTCTCTGGTGGTCCTTGTGCATGAAGCATGTTATCTGAATTCAGTAACTCTCTGTGAAGGGATTACAGTAGTTCCATAATCTTGTCCCTTCATGTGAAAGTATTATAGTTATACCGTAATCCTGTCCCTTCCTGAGTGACCGGGTCCTCTATGCCATAAGTTCTTAAAACTGAAACTTTACTTCCTTTAACTTAAAAATAGCTTTTTACTTTGCTCTTGATCGAAAGATCAATCACTGAAATCTGGTCGATTCTCCGCTATGAAACTCATTTTATTATTTAAAACATTACTGAGTGTACAGCTGACTAAGAGCTGATGATAGCAAGGACCAGCTCTGACGAGAAACGACATGAAAACGCAACAGATTTGGTTAAATAAAAACAGATTTCATGCGCAAGGAACAACTTTGCCTATAAACAACTTTGGCTAAAGAAAATAACTTGTGAGTAGATAAAACAGACTTGGTTGTATATAATCAGATTTGGTTGGTCAAAACAGATTTGACGGAGCAAAACAGATCTGACTGATAATGCAGTAATATATGCTTCGGGTAGGGATTTCAGATTTGTAAGGTCACTCAGCTGTGAGAAACCCCAAACAAAACGGATTTGGCTAAGAAACACAAAAATACTGCATCAACTCAGACAGTCCCTAAACAAACTAACTTCGCTTATCCAATCGAAACAAAATCCAGATCGAACCAGCGTCGCCTGTCTGTTTAGATTCAATGTCCAGAACTTCCGCAGTACTTGGGAATGACAAGAACTTCACTTGGCTTATCTTATCTGGAATCTGTACAACTCGGTATTTTGAAAAACACGGCTGCTTGTTAAAAAGTTAACTGGTGAGTTTCCTCATAACCAAAGCATCAAAGCGGTGAATCCATAACTTAACATAACTCGAACTGGAACATACAACAGGCAAGAATATACAGAAAACAACGAAGCAATATATGTTTTCCAAATGCAGCAAGAATCAGATATACTTGCCTGAGTGGAGATCACAACGTACAGATGGCTTCGGCTGGAATTCTCCTCAAGCACGCCTCTGGGAACTTCTAAATTTTGAGAGAACTAAAAGTTTTCTTGAGATCAAAATGAGTCCAGGACTTCACGTAAACCATTTTATACAGGGGAGCATGATTGGGTAGTAGGTAAAAACACTTGAGTAGGCATGGTTGTTGTGCCAACTCTTGTCCTTTTCAAAAGATTTGCTAAAAACTCCCTACTACTATTTTAATTTGAAATCTTACTACCTTAATTTAATAAAACAGGTCTCCCAACTGAAATCATTTTATTCGTAAAGGAAAATCAGATCTGGACCATTTCATATTTGTGCTTTGGAAAAATCCTGCCGGAACCTTCTGGGCCGTTGCTTCTAAGCTGGAAGAAAAGAAAGAAATCAGATTTGAACTGAAATCTGAATGCTCGAAATCTCAAAACAGCCCTCTGGATAGAAAGGCTAAACAATTTGTGGTCCTATGGATTTTGGGGCGCTGCAACTCTACCCTCCTTATTGAAATTTCGTCCTCAAAATTTACTTACCAAACAGCTCTGGGTAGAGACTACGCATCCCGCTCAGTTTGGTTAGACCACTGAACTTTAACCATCGGGATGCTACGATTCCTTAACTTCCTATTTTCTCTAAGAAGAATCCTCTCTGGTCTTTCTTCATAGCTCAAATCTGGGGCAAGTTGAATTGGCTCATAGCTTAACACATGCGACGGGTTGGGAACATACTTCCTCAAGGTTGATACATGAAAAACATTATGCACCGAGGACAGATGTGGTGGTAATGCTAGTCTATAATCCAGCGTTCCTACTTTGTCCAAAATCTCGTACGGACCAATGAACCTTGGGCTTAGCTTACCCTTCTTCCCAAATCTCATTACACCCTTCATCGATGCTACCTTTAAGAAAACATGATCTCCAGATTCGAAGCTCAATTCACGGCGTCTGTTATCAGCATAGCTATTTTGCCTACTTTGAGCCGTTCTCAGTCGATCTCTTACTTTCTTAATAGTTTCAGTGGTCTGTTCTACCAGATCTGGTCCCAAGATAGCTCGTTCTCCTATATCATCCCAATGAATGGGCGTCCTGAATTTTCTGCCATACAGAGCTTCGTAAGGGGCCATCTGGATGGATGCTTGGAAACTACTGTTATACGTGAATTCTACCAAAGGCAGCTTTGAATCCCAGCTTTCTGAAAAATCGATGATACAAGCTCTGAGCAGATCTTCCAATATCTGAATCACCCTTTATGATTGACCATCTGTCTGGGGGTGAAAAGCTGTGCTAAAGGTTAACTTAGTACCTAAAGCTCTGTGAAGACTCTTCCAGAAAGCTGACGTAAATCATGGATCTCTATCAGATATGATCGAAACTGGAATACCATGAAGTCTTACTATTTCTCGTATATACATCTCAGCGTATTTGCTCACATCATAAGTTGTCTTGATTGGTAAGAAGTGAGCAGATTTGGTAAGTCGGTCTACTATAACCCAAATTGAATTATATCCTTGGACGGTTCTGGGTAACCCAACTACAAAATCCATCGCAATACTCTCCCACTTCCATTCTGGTATTGGCAAGGCTTTTAGTATCCCAGCTGGTCTCTGATGCTCAGCGCAGCTGGTCTCTGATGCTCAGCTTTGACCAACTGCCAAGTTAGGCATTCTGAAACAAATCTAGCAATGTCGCGTTTCATGCCTGTCCACCAATATAGCTTCTGAAGATCTTTATACATCTTGGTACTCCCTGGATGCACTGAGTACGAGGCTGTATGAGCTTCTGTCAACAATTCAGATCTCAAGTTGTCCACGTTAGGAACCCATAATCTACCTTGATATATGGAAATTCCTCCAGCTGTGGTATAGAGATTACTTTCCCTCTCCTCATCTTGCTTAACCCACTTCTTTAGCTGCTCATCTAGCAGCTGTCCTTCCCGAATCTGGTCTAACAAATCTGATCGAAGAGTGAGATCTGCCAAGATCATTGTCCTATCGCGGGCCACCAATTCTAATCCAAACTTCTCAATCTCATTAGACAATGGTCTCTGGACAGTAAGCTGGGCTAATCCTATTGATTTCCTGCTAAGAGCATCTGCCACAACATTGGCTTTCCTGGGTGGTAGCTAATGGTACAATCGTAATCTTTGACCAGCTCTAACCACCTTCTCTGTCTCATGTCCAATTCTTTCTGGGTGAATAAGTACTTCAAACTCTTATGATCTGTAAATATCTCGCACTTCTCCCCATACAGATAATGTCTCCAGATCTTAAGGGCAAAAACCACAGTTGCTAATTCTAGATCATGCGTAGGATAACTATTCTCGTGGTTCTTCAGCCGTCTGGAGGCATATGCTATTACCTTACGATTCTGCATCAGCACAACTCCTAAACCTAGCTTGGAAGCATCGGTGTAGATAACAAAATTCCCTTGCTCGAAATGCATGGTAGTACTGGAGCTTCTGTCAACGCTTGTTTCAATTTCTCGAAACTCTGCTGACAACTAGGGGTTCACTCAAACTTAACTTGTATCCTAGTCAACGAAGTCAATGGAACCGTTTTATTTGAAAATCCTTGAATAAATCTCCTGTAGTATCCAGCAAGTCCCAAAAAGCTCCTTACCTCTGAAACAGATCTGGGCACAGGCCAGTCTTGTACAGCTTCGACCTTAGCTGGGTCGACTTATAATCCATCCTTAGAGATAATGTGACATAGGAATGCAACTTTCTCCAACCAAAACTCACACTTGCTAAATTTAGCAAACAATCTTTTATCCTTCAGAACTTGCAGCACTATCTGAAGCTGAATGGCATGCTCGGAGCTGGTCTTAGAATATACTAAGATATCATCTATAAATACGATTACAAACTGATACAAAAATTGCTGGAAAACTCTATTCATCAGATCCATAAAAACGGATGGAGCGTTAGTTAACCCAAAAGGCATCACTAAACACTCATAATGGCCATAACGTGTCCTGAAAGCTGTCTTATATATCGGCCTCTTTGATCTTTAGCTGATGATATCCAGATCTTAAATCTATCTTGGAGAACACCGCTGCTCCCTTCAACTGGTCAAACAATTCCTCAATTCTAGGCAAGGGGTACTTATTCTTAATGGTGAGCTTATTCAACTCGCGATAGTCTATACACAATCTAAAACTTCCATCATTCTTCTTAACAAACAAAACAGGGGCTCCCCAAGGGGATGTGCTAAGTCGAATAAATCCTTATCCAATAGATCCTGAATTTGTTCCTTCAGCTCTCTCATCTCAGTAGGAGCAAGCCTATAGGGTGGTCTAGAAACATGAGCTGCTCCAGGTACTAAATCGATAGCGAATTCTATCTCTCTGTCTGGAGGTAATCCACTGATGTCTTCTGGAAACACTTCTGGGAACTCGTTCACCACTTCCACATCCTCTAGCTCTGGCTTACTAGAAGCAGTTAGGGAAGATAAACTTACTAGAAACCCTAATCCACCTTTGCTCAAACAGCGGCTAGGCCTTCAAAGCTGAAACAACGCGAGGAACTCTACGAAGCTGGTCAGATTTAAAGGAAATCTGAAATCCCATGGACAGATTTAAAGGAAATCTGAAATCCCGTGGACAGATTTACAATCACTGTCCTGAGCTTAAAGTCTATGACTACTCCATATTTAGACAACCAGTCTATTCCCAAAATCAAATCGAATCAGGAATGGGTAAAGCTATTAAATTGGCGGTAACTACATGTCCTTGCAAATTAAGCTCTAAGTCATGATATATACTATGAGATATCAACTCTTCTCCTGATGGTACAGTCACACAATATCCTATGGACAAACACTCCGACTTACAGAGTAAATTCTTAGCAAAATCTTCAGATATAAAGGAATGGGTCGCACCTGAGTCTAACAACGCAAAAAAGGGTATACCAGCAACCAAAATCTTATTCGTAATCACAGTAGAATCGGGGTTAGCTTGCTCAGCTGTCATGACGTAAGCTCGACTGGGCTCCAGTTGTTTCGAATGTGGACAATATTTGGAGATGTGGCCTTGAGCACCACACTTATAACATCCGCTCTGGCCAGCTTTGCATTATCCTGGGTGGTTCTTATGTCACTTTGGGCAAGCCGGCTTATTGTTTCCAACTGGAACTGCACTAATAGGTTGGGCTAGTATATGTTTCTGTTCTTGAGACCGTTGTTGGTTCTTATTCTGCTTCTTAAATGGCCTCTGATCTGCCTGCTGAAAATACTGCCTTCTCTGCTGTCTCTCTTGCTCAACATCTTTCCAATCCCTCTCAACTCGCAGGGCCATGTCTACTGCTTCCCTGTAAGTTTTGGGTCCTGCTAACCTAACATTCAGCTTAAATGTAGGTTTCAATCATTCCATGAAATGACTCAGATTCTCCTCGGGGTCCCTTCTAATAAGAGGTACAAAATAGCAGCCCCTCTCAAACTTCTGGATATACTCCGGGTCAAGAACTCTCGATTCAACTCAGACCTCTTGTCTGCTGTCAAGTACTTCTCAAAGAATACTCTTTTAAAATCTTCCCACGAAAGATTGGCCAAATCTACTGACACCTTTGATCCCTCCCACCAGATCATTGCATCATCTCTTAACATATAGATAGCGCACCTAGGCCTATCCAGATCTTGAATCTGGAGGTACTAAAAAATAACTTCCATCGACTTGTTCCAGCTCTCAGCAACAAGCGGATCTGTAGTACCACTGAACTCCTTTGGTTTCTTCCTTCGAAAATTCTCCTGGGAATCATCATGATTGGGTCCTCTGCTGTTGGAAGATTGGCCATTGCCTTTGCCTGATTGCTCTACTAACAGTTCTAAGAGTTGGGTAATGCGAACATTACTATCTGAAACTGGGTTCTTCTACGGGGGGTACTTCATTTACCTCTTCCTCTTCCTGACATCTTAGTCCATAGCCCGCAATCCCCCACAAAAGAACATCAGAACATGAAAGAGAAAAAATAACTCTTTACATAACAATAAACTCACAGATCAGGAAATGAAAAAGGCAAAAACTGCTCCAGACTGGGTGTGTGTTTATCTCAGGACCATGTTCTGATACCAAGTTGTGACGCCCATACCCATGGGAATCAACGGATTTGAAATAAAAAAAATCGAAAGAAATAGAAGGACTAAGTTCGAAATAAGTAAGTTGTATTCCCTTACACAAAACTGAAATAAAGCAGATGGCGCCAAAAGTAAACAGTCGAAGCAGACTTGAAATACAAGGCTTCAGATTTCGATTACAAAAAAATTAGATAAGAGGTATTACAACTATTGGAACTCTATATGAATTCTCCATTGTTGTAATGGATCTTAATACAGTTGTCAAAAGATAAAAAACAACAACATCTATGACTATGCGGAACACCGGCCGTCGACAAACACACGCAGCCCCCAGATCTGGTTCAACTTGCGCCACCCGCCTGCCCTTGAGTCGCCTCACCTGCATCGGAAAAACTAGTGAGCCTAGGGGCTCAACAAGTAAAATTGAGGATAACAAAGATCACATAAAATGCAGGCATAACTGAAATCTGAATACATAATATTTAACTAAGACATCTGGATCTGAAATCTTGCTACTGAAAGACAGATCGGAACATCGGATCTGAATTGCTTTATACTGAGTAACTTATGGTCTAGAGGCTCTCTGGTGGTCCTTAGGCATAACTGAAATCTGAATACATAATATTTAACTAAGACATCTGGATCTGAAATCTTGCTACTGAAAGACAGATCGGAACATCGGATCTGAATTGCTTTATACTGAGTAACTTATGGTCTAGAGGCTCTCTGGTGGTCCTTGTGAATGAAGCATGTTATCTGAATTCAGTAACTCTCTGTGAAAGGATTACAGTAGTTCCATAATCCTGTCCCTTCATGTGAAAGGATTATAGTTATACCGTAATCCTGTCCCTTCCTGAGTGACCGGGTCCTCTATGCCATAAGTTCTTAAAACTGAAACTTTACTTCCTTTAACTTAAAAATAGCTTTTTACTTTGCTCTTGATCGAAAGATCGATCACTGAAATCTGGTCGATTCTCCGCTATGAAACTCATTTTATTCTTTAAAACATTACTGAGTGTATAGCTGGACTAAGAGCTAATGATAGCAAGGACCTGCTATGAGGAGAAACGACATGAAAACGCAACAGATTTGGTTAAAGAAAAACAGATTTCATGCGCAAGGAACAACTTTGTTTATATAAACGGATTTCAAATGTGAAATATGATCTCTGAAATGAAAGACAACTTTGGCTAAAGAAAATAACTTGTGAGTAGATAAAACAGACTTGGTTCTATATATCAGATTTGGTTGGTCAAAACAGATTTGACGGAGCAAAACAGATCTGATTGAGAATGCAGTAATATAAGCTTCGGGTAGGGATTTCAGATTTGGAAGGTCACTAAGCTGTGAGAAACCCCAAACAAAACGGATTTGGCTAAGAAACACAAAACTACTGCATCAACTCAGACAATCCCTAAATAAACTAACTTCGCGTATCCAATCGAAACAAAAATCCCGATCATAACAGCGTCGCGTGTCTGTTTAGGTTCAATGTCCAGAACTTCCTCAGTACTTGGGAATGACAAGAACTTCACTTGGCTTATCTTATCTGGAATCTGTACAACTCCGTATTTTGAAAAACACGGGTGCTTGTTAAAAAGTTAACTGGTGAGTTTCCTCAAAACCAAAGCATCAAAGCGGTGAATCCATAACTTAACATAACTCGAACTGGAACATACAACAGGCAAGCATACACAGAAAAACAAAGAAGTAATATATGTTTTCCAAATGCAGCAAGATTCAGATATACTTGCCTGAATTGAGATCACAACGTACAGATGGCTTCGGCTGGAATTCTCCTCAAGCACGCTTCTGGGAACTTCTAAATTTTGAGAGAACTAAAAGTTTTCTTGCGATCAAAATGAGTCCAGGACTTCACGTAAACCATTTTATACATGGGAGCAGGATTGGGTAGTAGGTAAAAACACTTGAGTAGGCATGGTTGTCGTGCCAACTCTTGTCCTTTTCAAAATATTTGCTACAAACTCCCTACTACTATTTTAATTTGAAATCTTACTACCTTAATTTAATAAAACAGGTCTCCCAACTGAAATCATTTTATTCGCAAAAGAAAATCAGATCTAGACCATTTCAGATTTGTGCTTGGGCGAAATCCTGCCGGAACCTTCTGGGCCGTTGCTTCTAAGCTTGAAGAAAAGAAATAAATCATATTTGAACTGAAATCTGAATGCTCAAAATCTCAAAACAGCCCTTAAGATAGAAAGGCTAAACAATTTGTGGTCCTATGGATTTTGGGGCGCTACACTTCGATTATTAAGCTTCTGTAACAACCCAACCACACTATCCACAACTATGTGATCTCCTAGCAATCACCAAACTACTACAGACTCTCGATCTGTAAAGTAAATACGATATGAGCTCTGAGCTACCTGTTTTTGTTTTACAATGGAAAGAATAAACTACAGAATGTTATTGCAACTAAAATACGATACAGTGAGTAAATGATATCAACAATCAGTGTGTATCGTGTGTCACTTCATGCGTATTTGATTATTGTTTTGATTGTTCGTTCGTAACTCTTCGTGAACTGGGTAAATCTCGTAACTTGATATAAACTTGGTTGTATTCTTCGTAACTCTTTCAAGCAGTAGCTTGTCATCTATTTATTGTGAGACCCGAAAGCTGATAAGATTAATTGAGTTAATTGAGTATCAGCTTGCGTTGATGAGCTTGGAGAAGCTATCGGGTTTTGTTTTAGCCCTTAGAACAGTTCTGGAGAGTTAGAGTTGCGCAGAATCTGTTCAGCAGTTAGCGCGGATCATCGCTGAATGTTAGCGTTCAGCAGTGGTGATGTCAGCAGTTGTCGCTGGGTGATTGCGTTCAGCAGTTGTAGCGAGATCTGTTGTCATTAGTGTTCAGTGGTGAGATAGCGTGATTTCAGTAGCGGGTGCTAGTACATCGTCGTTTGGATTAGTTGAAACGACAGCGTTTTGGATTAGAAAAGAAGACTCAGCTGTGAGTTGCGTTAGCGTCAGCTGTGTGATAGATCTATTGTAGCGTTGCTAACAGATGCTGGTTAGTGTTCAGCAGTGAGTAGCGGGTGACGTGTCCAGTTGCGACAGTAGTTCTCTGCGACGTCGTTTGAGTTAGTAGTGTTAGAGTAGATGCCCAACTAGCCAACTTGTGGCGTGTGGATTTATAGACTCTTGTATGAAACAGTCTTTATATATGATATTCGCATTCTTTTATATGGCGTTCTTTACTTTCATCATGTGTGTAATGATTTACAATTGCGTTGAGTAAAGACCTAGAATGCACTGAAGCGTATGTTAGATGTGATAGTGGGTATGACGGCTATCATGAAACACATGTTGTCGAGGATTCACCGCTCGCAGACATGCGTGGATATCCTATGCTATCTGAGGGGATAATAGTTATAAATCTCTGGCCAGAGTACTAGAAGTGTTTTAGGTAAATGTGTTTACCTAGTTACACTCGCGATGTCACTATTTGATCTCCAAGATGTATGCATAGCTATCGGATCTATAGCGACTCTCGATTTACCAATGGTCGTTGATCTGATCGGGATATATGGATTGAAAGGATCGTACTGTACGCTAACCACGACCAACTGGTTCTTGCAGGCAATATCAGTGATACCTAGGGGATCATGGGGCGATGTTGCTAGACGCTCTTACCATGATCCGTTGGGCAGGTCTGGAATTGTGATTCCGGAGCCACAATGGTTGTGGGCCCACGGCTAGCTGTATCCCTGAACCATTGAGGGTCACACAAGTACTGGATTTGAGATTCCCGCACGGATACTCAGCTCAATGTGTTGAGCACGAGAAGAGGATTTTGGGGAGTGCGACTTCCTAAAAGTCAACAGGGGTCAAACCGAGGTTTTCCGCTGTTGAGGGGCAAAACGGTCATTTTGCACTGGGGTTCTGAGAAACGGTTTTTTCAGATCATATTATTCAGTTTTGAAAACTGAATCGATCGGTCCGATCTGATCGACGATCGGAGTTACGATGAAGTCTCGGTGGTGGAGATGAACTGAATGTTCATCGTTGGACCCGGGCCCGTTGGCCGGTCCAAGTCCAACACTTAAGCTTATTTAATTAAGCCTAACCAAGACTTCAAAATAACATAACATCACTAACCCTAAACCTAGAAACCGCCGCCCCACTCCTCTCTCAAGCCGCCGCCGCCGCCTCCATGCGCCGCCCGTCTTCGCCGGAAAATTGTTTCCGGCCAATTCAACGAGGAGAATCCGTTCGTGCTGATCTCGTCAGTCCTTCTAGTGCAGGCTGACGAAGGAGTCTCGTTTCTGGTCATGGACCAGATTGGCGATATCTACCGCAGTCTATCGAGAAGAGCCGACGTTATTGTAACTACGGTTGGAGCCAGGCACAAGTGCCAGCAAGGTAGTGGTTTTGAACCCTCTATGAATGACGATAATTGTTATTGAATTTTTCGTATTGATCGTCTCCCGGCTGTTTATTTTCTGTTCTTCCGCTGCCTCGCCGGGGGGCTGATCCGGATCCCCAGCAGTGGTATCAGAGCCAGTGTTTTTCTGATCTGATCAATACTGATTGCCCTATTGTATCTAACATCTCAAATTTCAGATCGGAAAAATCAAAATCATTGAACCAAGGGCCACGCCACCGCCGCATGCGGCGGCGCAACACGAGCGCACGATGGCGCGCAATCCGATCGTGCTGATCTCGTCAGGACTTCTAGTGCAGTCTGACGAAGGAGTCTCGAGTCTGGTCGTGGACCGGATTGACGTAACTACCGCAATCAACCGAGAAGCGCCGGGTTCTTGAAACACCGGTTGGAGCCAGGCACAAGTGCCAGCGAGGTAACACGCTTGAAACACATTATGTATGTTGATACATTGATTGTTGTTATTCGTATTGATCGCATCCCGGTTAAAATTTATTGTTCTTCCGCTGCCTTCCGGGGTGCGGATCCGGATCCCCAACATTGGTATCAGAGCCAAGGTTGCCCGGATCTGATCAATATGATTGCCTTATTGTATCTAATGATTTAATTTTTCAGAATTGAGAACAAAATCTTGAACATCGGCCCCCCCCCCGCCGCCGTGTGCGGCGGCCCTCTCTCACATCCACGCGCATGTGCGCGTGCCTCATCGCGCGTCGCGCGCAAGACCAGCGCGCTGGCCGCGCTTGGTTGCGTGACGTCGGGCGCCGCTACGCACAACGGTTGCGCGTTGTAGCGCTTGGAGATCGGACGTTGCGCCTGCCGCTTGTCGCGCGCCTCAGCCGCGCTGGTCGCGCGTTGCGGCCGCCGCTCGCGCAATCTTTGCGCAGCATTGCGCCGCTGGTCGGGCGCCGCTCGATGTAGGACGTTTGTACATGGCCGGGCTGCTGTCGTGCGATGATCGGCTGATGTGCGCCGCCGCTGGTCGGGCGACATGCAATGAATTGCGTGCGGCAGTGCGTCGCGCTTGGCGCGACTTCGCGTGCGGCTGCCGTGTGATTTTTCGTGTGGCACCGCCGCCGGCCGTCGCTCCGGCGAGTCTCCGACGATGTCGTGACGGCTGGTCTGAATTCTTCTAGGTTTTGGTTCGGGCCTGTCCTGGGCAGCCCGTGAAGTTTTCGGGCCGGTATGCGATATCGGGCCCCGTTTTGATCGATTTTGAAATTTTAAGTTTTTGGGCCTAGAATTGTTTTAAGCCCAATATGATACAAATAAAATTAGTAAAATGTGATTTTAATTATGAAATATGATTTTATAATGAAATATGATTTTGTTGATTAAAATTTTTTTTATCGGCAAAATACGATTTTATTATAAAACACGATTTCGTAATTAGAATATGATTTTACGATAAATAATTAGATTATTTGATTATGCATGTTAATTAGATTAATTGCATGATCGGGGTGATCGAGAGCCGTGCCCAATATGTTAGGTGTATGCAATAGGTTTTATATGATTTCGGTTTTTTAATATATTTGATTATCATTTGAAGTGGGCCTGTTTGTGGCCCGTTCCCACCCCTTGATAAATGTATCCCTTATTTGTCATAGTAAATTTAAATGTAAAATTACTAGATTTAGTGGGAGGACATCCGAAGACGGTGGACGATGACGATCAAGATATTGAAGACCAAAGATCTGTAAAACCGGAAAGCTTTGTAATAGGATTGCATTGCATATTGCATTACCCCTAGGATTGGACCCAGGTCCGTGGCTGGCAACCACGGACCGCATAGCTCTCGCGATCGATCATCCCAATGTTACTTTATATATGTTGATATATAGTGTAATTGAATCCGCATGTTTGCATGTTTTAAATTAGATTTAAATATGCATGAGACCAAAATTTTTCAAAAAATTAAATCCCTCGTTTTAAATTTGATTTAAAACTCATATCAAGATAAATGTTTATTCGATAAACAAAAGGGTATTTAAAATTGTTTAAATTAACCCTACTTCCATCAACAATGGGTGTACGTCGATGCTACCCGTATACATGGCCCGGCTCATATTATTGAGGGGGTCATGTATGCCGGAAAGCTGTCCACGTCATTGACAAACTGTTGTGAGTCGGCTGGAACTCCCTTTAAC
>KQ993829.1:54735-80831 GCA_001598015.1 Dorcoceras hygrometricum | reverse complement strand
AACATCACAATGTTCCCTACCAATGAAACATGGTACTTCGCATCGCAGATACTAGTCTCGAACTCGGGTGGCCTTATCCTCATTTTGACGGCCCAATCGACTAGGAACATGTTTAGAATACACAGCGACTATTAGATGTGTTTCATGATAGCCGTCATACCCACTATCACATCTAACATACGCTTTAGTGTAATCTAGGTCTTTACTCAACACAATTGTAAATCATTACACACATAATGAAAGTAAAGAATGCCATATAAGAGAATGCGAATATCATATATAAAGATCGTTTGTACAAGAGTCAATGAAAACCCACACGCCACAAGTTGGCTAGTTGGGCATCTACTCTAACAGCTCTGTGCTGTTATCGTTCGTGCATTGTGTTGATATCACCTGCTGCATTTGCATACACGTATTATCCCGTTGAGCTCTTGTTTTGCTAGCTATGCCTGTTATGTTGATTGAAGAATACCAGGATGCTATGTTCGAGGACGAGCGGGTAGTTCCCGTATACCTCGGAGGCTGAGCGGGTAACTCCCGTACCTCTTCTCCATGCTGGGTTTGTTAGCCTCTATGGGCGGAGTGGGTAGCTCCCACATCTCATGAGTGGGCAACAACAGGTGGAGCTATTTGTGTATGGTGTACTGGAGATGAGTGGGTAGCTCCCATGTGCTCAGTATACCCGTGGCCACTGACTGTATGTTCCTCCTTTGATAAGATCTTGCTGTTGAGCTGTTGTTGCGATCCTTTGGCTCCCTGCTTTCGGTTGTAGCCTTGATCCCTTGCATAGCATCTGTATATTTATCTGTTGCTTTCCTTATGCTGTTTGTATTGCTCTCCGTACTGGGGTTTGACCCCGATGTCCTTATGGGGCTTGTGTATTGTTGCATGTATGTGTTTTCAGGTTTCCCAGGTTTCTCTGCTGGTCGTGGCTTTGACCCAGCTGGAGGTGTCCCAGGAGGTGGATAGAGTGTCCCAGTTAGCGTATAGCATATATGTACTAGTACTGTTAACCGGGGAATGCCCTGTGCTTGTGGGATTGTGTTATCCGTTGTAGTACTGGTATTTGTATTTGTTTAAATGTTGTACCGTTGTATTGTGTATTTGCAAACTGGGATATTTTAAGTATGATTGTATTTTAAATTATATGTTTTAAACCATCCGGCCTAAAGCGAAAATTTTAAGCCACTTTTTGTATGCTTCCGCTATTGTTTTGCGTGGTTTAACTCTGAGTAGATCACGAGGCCTGACATTTTTGATATCAGAGCTTAAGCTGGGATAAGCTCGATTTCTGTTGATCACACTTGAGTCTAGACACAGTTTTGTGTGTTGCATGTGCTTGATTATGTGATCTATTTGCTGTATTTGATTGTGCTGTATCTGTTCTGTTATGATCTTACCCTCTTAGTGTTTCTTAGATGCCGCCTAGACATAGGAGTAGAGTTAGAGGGCAGATTCCGGAAGAGTCTGAAGGTCAGACAGAAGGTGATCAGCGTAGTTTTCCCCTTCGTTGTCGCGGTAGGCACGCCGAGGATGAGGTTGACGAGTTGGCTGCTCGTGTGAACGATATGGAACTCGTTATGGCGAGGTTTCAGCGTATGAATACTCAGGTTTTCAATGGGGATGAGTCTAGTGCCGATGCATATTCGTGGTTACAGCATGTCACTGGTTTGTTTAACCGTGTGCAGTATGATGACGAACTCAAGTTGAGTCTGGCTACTTTTCAATTGAGGAAAGGTGCGGAGCGTTGGTGGAGAGGCGCTTCGAGGACTTTGGAAGAGACTGGAGTAGGGATTACTTGGGACAGTTTTTGCGTTGATTTTCGTCAGGAGTATGTCCCGGAGTCCTATGTGAACGCCCGTGAGCGTGAGTTCGATAACTTAGAGCAGGGCAGTATGTCTGCTAGAGAGTATGTCCGCAGGTTTTCTTCCCATCTTGTGTACGTGCTGCATGTTTCTGGTCGGGAGAGAGCGAAGAGAACTAGATTTCTTGAGGGGTTGAACGAGGAGTTGTATTCCTTGGTCTTGGCTAGCTCGCCGAAGAGCTATGCAGAGTCGGTGGACAGTGCGATCGACATCGAGGAAGGTTTGAGGAACCGTCGGTCTTATGGTAGGCCGCAGGTGGCGCAGAGTAGTCGTCCAGTGGTTCAGGGAGCGCAACCTTCCCAGTCAGTGCAATCATCTCAGCCACCCCAACAGCAGCAACAGGTAGCCCAACAGTTTGGTCATCAGAGGTTTAGGCCTCGTGGTAAGTAGTTTAAGAAGAAGTCTGGTTCTAGTTCTTCTGGTTCTGGTAGCTCCAGCAACGGTGGTACCAAGGTTGAGCAGCAGAGGTTGGGGGAGCCTCAGTTTAGGCCGTTTCAGTAGCCTGGTCCTTCGCGGTTTGGATAGTCTTCCCACCCTTAGTTTTCTGGACCTAAGTTTGCCCAAGTGAACGCCATGACTAGGGAGCAGGTGGAGAGCACACCGGGCGGAGGGATTATTTCAGGTACTTGCTTTATCTTTGATTTTCCTGCACGTGTGTTGTTTGATACAGTAGCGTCGCATTATTTTATTTCTGATGCATTTGTGGTTGAGCATGGCTTGCATACCACTCCTCTGTGTGATGTTGTATCTGTTGCGAGTCCTGCCGGTGCGAGCCTGTTCTCCCAGGAGATTGTGTTGAATGGTGTTCTTAGGTTTGGCGAGAGTGTGTTGTTAGCCAACCTGATCAGGCTAGTGATTTGGGATTTTGACTGTATAGTGGGAATGGACGTGTTGTCTAGCTATAGGGCCACTGTGGATTGTTTCCATGGCGTTGTGCGATTTAGGCCCCAGTCTGGCGAGAAATGGAATTTCTATGGTCAAGATTCCCAGTTGAAGATTCCTTTAGCCTGTTGTCGCTTGAGAATGCTAGTTTCATGATCTATGCCTTAGACGCGTCTTCTTCTTCGAGCGTAGAACTTAGTAGAGTCCATGTGGTTCGACATTTCCCGGATGTGTTTCCGGAGGAGATTCCTGGTTTTCCTCCGAGGCGGGAGATATACTTCAGCATTGAGTTTGTTCCTGGTACAGCTCCTATTTCACGTGCTCCGTATCGTTTAGCGCCTGCTGATTTGAGGGAGCTTAAGGATCAGCTTAGTGATTTGCTGGAGAAGGGATCATTAGGCCTAGCATGTCCCCGTGGGGAGCGCCTATTTTGTTTGTTAAGAAGAAGAACGGGTCGATGAGGATGTGTATCGACTTTAGGCAGTTGAACAAGGCGACAGTGAAGAACAAGTACCCTTTGCATAGGATCGATGATCTTTTTTACCAGTTGCAAGGGTATGCCGTGTTTTCGAAGATCGATCTACGTTCTGGGTATCATCAGTTGCGCATCTGTGAGTAGGATGTTGAGAAGACTGCGTTTCGTACGAGGTATGTGCATTATGAGTTTCTAGTTATGCCTTTTGGTTTGACGAATACTCCCTCGGTTTTCATGGACTTGATGAATAGAGTCTTTAGAGAGTTCATCGATCAGTTTGTGATTGTGTTTATCGATGACATTTTGGTGTACTCTAAGACTCCGTTGCAGCACAAAGAGCATTTGATGCTAGTTCTTCAGAAGCTTCGGAACTCGCAGCTGTATGCTAAGTTCTCCAAGTGTGACTTTTGGTTGGACCGAGTTGTGTTTCTGGGTCATGTGATTTCTGTTGATGGTATTTCTGTGGATCCCAGTAAGGTTGAGGCTGTTCTTAACTTGGAGCGTCCCAAGAGTGTTGCTGAGATTCGTAGTTTCTTGGGATTGGCTGGCTATTATCGGCGCTTTATAGAAGGATTTTCTAGTATAACAAAGCCAATGACGCAGTTGACTCAGAAAGACAAGCGCTTTGTTTGGATTGAGCAATGTGAGAGTAGTTTCTGTTGCTCAAAGAGAAGCTAACTTCTGCGCCTGTGTTAGCTCTGCCGTGTGGTTCAGGTGGTTTTGTTCTTTGTGAAGATGCTTCCTTGAATGGATTGGGTTGTGTGTTGATGCAGAATGGTCGAGTCATTGCTTATGCCTCTCGACAGTTGAATCCGCATGAGACTCGTTACCCAGTTCATGATTTGGAGTTAGCAGCAATGGTTTTTGCTTTGAAGATTTGGCGTCACTACCTGTATGGTGAGCAATTTGTGGTGTACTCCGACCACAAGAGTCTTCAGTATCTGTTTTCTCAGTCAGATTTGAACATGAGACAACGTAGATGGATGGAGCTGCTAAAAGATTTTGATTGTGAGATCAAATACCAGCCTGGGAAGATGAATGTAGTGGCTGATGCATTGAGCAGAAAGGCTCAAGTGGCGATGATGGCTTCGATGCAGATTTCGAAGGTCCATGAGCATCTTAGCACTACTGGTTGGAGGTTTTACCCAGCTGAGAATTATGTTGTGGTGTCTTCTTTTCAAGTTGAGCCACAGCTTGTTTCTAGCATTAGAGCAGCTCAGAGGACAGATCCTTTCATCCATGAGTTGAAGTTGAAGGTGAGAGCTGGACAGTTGGAAGACTATACTGTCTCTTCTGATGGTTGTTTGAGGTTTTGTGGCAGGCTTGTTGTGCCAAATCTGATCGATTGAAGGAAGAGATCTTGCGAGAAGAGCACTGCAGTAGATATAGTGTCCATCCTGGTGCAAGGAAGATGTATCATGCCTTGAAGCAGCATTACTGGTGGGAAAGTTTGAAGAGTGATGTTGCTAATTTTGTAGCCCGATATCTGAATTGTCAGCAAGTCAAGGTCAGGCTTGTTGTGCCAAATCTGATCGATTGAAGGAAGAGATCTTGCGAGAAGAGCACTGCAGTAGATATAGTGTCCATCCTGGTGCAAGGAAGATGTATCATGCCTTGAAGCAGCATTACTGGTGGGAAAGTTTGAAGAGTGATGTTGCTAATTTTGTAGCCCGATATCTGAATTGTCAGCAAGTCAAGGCAGAGAGGATGAGACCTGGTGGTTTTTTGCATAGCTTAGAGGTGCCCCAATGGAATTGGGAGCACATAGATATGGATTTTGTCACGCATTTGCCCCGTTCCAGCAGAGGTTTTGATGCTGTGTGGGTTGTGATAGACAGATTGTCGAAGTCTGCGCACTTCATTCCCTACAACATGAGCTATTCTTTGAAGAAGATGGCGAAGCTGTATATAGATTTTGTGGTGCGTTTGCATGGTGTGCCAGTCTCGATTGTTTCAGATCATGATCCGAGGTTTACTTCCAGGTTTTGGAAGAGTTTGCAAACAACTTTGGGAACTAGATTGTCTATGATTACAGCGTATCACCCCCAAAAAGATGGCCAATCGGAGAGAACTATCCAGATTTTAGAGGATATGTTGAGAGCTATTGTGATGGACTTCAGTGGTAGCTGGAAATACTCGTTGTCTTTGGTTGAGTTTTCCTACAATAACAGCTATCAGGTCACGATTGGCATGGCACCGTTTGATGCTTTGTATGGCAGAAAGTGTAGATCGCCAGTGTGTTGGGAAGAAGTGGGGGAGAAGCAGCTGTCTTCCCCCAGAGTTTGTGCAGCAGATGAGAGATCAGGTGGACTTGATTCGCCAAAGAATGAAAGCTGCTCAAGATCGCCAAGCCAGTTATGCGAATAAGAGGCGTAGGCCTTTAGAGTTTGAGGTTGGTGATCTAGTTTTCCTTAAGGATTCTCCTTTCCGCAGCGTTATGAGATTTGGTCTCAAGGGAAAGTTAGCTCCTCGTTATATTGATCCTTATGAGTTAGAGAGGATTGGTCCTTTGGCTTATTGGCTGTTGTTGCCACCAGATTTTTCCTCCTTACATGATGTGTTTCATGTTTCGATGTTGAGGAAGTATGAGCCAGATCCCTCGCATGTGTTGAGAACTGACGAGGTTGAGTTAGATCGGACTTTGAGTTATGTGGAATATCTCTTGCAGATCTTGGATAGAAAAGAGAAACAGCTGAGGAACAAAACCATTCCCTTGGTGATGGTTCAGTGAAGCAAGCATGGTAGAAAAGAAGCTACTTGGGAACTGGAAGAGAAGATACAGCGTGAATGGCCGCATCTGTTTGAGTAGATGTTGATTTTGTTCCAGTAGTTGGTTGCTTGTGTTTCTTTCCCCAGTTATCTTGAACTCTTGTTTTGGAGTTGATTGATTTCGAGGACGAAATCCTGTTTTAGTGGGGGAGATATGTGAGACCCGAAAGCTGATAAGATTAATTGAGTTAATTAATCGGGTTTTATTGAGATCAGCTTTGCTTTGATGAGCTTGGAGAAGCTATCGGGTTTTGTTTTAGCCCTTAGAACAGTTCTGGAGAGTTAAAGTTGGTGCGGAATCTGTTCAGCAGTTAGCGTGGGTCATCGCTGAATGTTAGCGTTCAGCAGTGGTGACGTCAGCAGTTGTCACTGGGTGATTGTGTTCAGCAGTTGTAGCGAGATCTGTTGTCGTTAGTGTTCAGTGGTGAGATAGCGTGCTTTCAGTAGCAGGTGCTGCTTTGCTTTGATGAGCTTGGAGAAGCTATCGGGTTTTGTTTTAGCCCTTAGAACAGTTCTGGAGAGTTAAAGTTGGTGCGGAATCTGTTCAGCAGTTAGCGTGGGTCATCGCTGAATGTTAGCGTTCAGCAGTGGTGACGTCAGCAGTTGTCACTGGGTGATTGTGTTCAGCAGTTGTAGCGAGATCTGTTGTCGTTAGTGTTCAGTGGTGAGATAGCGTGCTTTCAGTAGCAGGTGCTAATACGTTGTCGTTTGGATTAGTTGGAACGACAATGTTTTGGATTAGCGAAGAAGAGTCAGCTGTGAGTTGCGTTAGCGTCAGCTGTGTGAGAGGCTGTTGTAGCGTTGCTAACAGATGTTGGTTAGTGTTCAGCAGTGAGTAGAGGGTGACGTGTCCAGTTGCGACAGTAGTTCTCTGCGACGTCGTTTGAGTTAGTAGAGATCTGTTTTGGCTTAGAGAGAGATCTGTTTCAAGATCTGTTTGCGAGCGGGAATCAGTTGCGATAGTTTAAGTATTGGTGGTTACTGTTTCTTCAGCTGTGAGAAGCTTTGGCCTAGATAAGAGGACTTGGTCTTCGTATTGAGTATCCAGTTTCCATACTTAGAATATTTCCCAATTGCTAAATTTCTGTCGCGATACCCTAGCTACTGTTCACCGAACCTTATCTTCTTCGATTACCGGCGGTAGGCAGCTCTGACTAGAGCGAGAGTGGTAGCGTTGGACTCCTCTTGCTGAGACGCTTCGTTTGGATATTGTTTTCGAAAGTTTGCTTGAAGCCGGTGAGGTGTGCGAAGACATCTCCCTTGTGTAGTCTGTTAGCATAAGCGTCAGATTTCGCTCCTAGCTTGTTGGGTTAAGTAAAGTTCCTGCCTTTGAGCTTTGTTTAGAGCTTTCTGTTGAGTTAGAGAGGTAGGATTAACGCTGGTGGAGTTCGTAACTCCCAGCTGCTATTTTCTGTGCTTCGGTCCCTGAGAATTGTGTGTTACCATTGAGCATGTGGTAGATCTGTGTGCTCGGGACGTCATTGTGGAAATCTGCTGTAGTAATTGTTGCACAGAGAATTGAGGTACGGATGTGAGCTTGTTTACAGCTTAGGATTGAGCATGGATTATGTGCTTTGCTGTGTATGCTCTGTGCTGTTATCGTTTGTGCATTGTGTTGATATCAGCTGCTGCATTTGCATACACGTATTATCCCGTTGAGCTCTGTTTTGCTAGCTGTGCCTGTTATGTTGATTGAAGAATACCAGGATGCTATGTTCGAGGACGAGCGGGTAGTTCCCGTATACCTTGGAGGCTGAGCGGGTAACTCCCGTACCTATTCTCCATGCTGGGTTTGTTAGCCTCTATGGGCGAAGTGGGTAGCTCCCACATCTCATGAGTGGGCAACAACAGGTGGAGCTATTTGTGTATGGTGTACTGGAGATGAGTGGGTAGCTCCCATGTGCTCAGTATACCCGTGGCCACTGATTGTCTGTTCCTCCTTTGATCAGATCTTGCTGTTGAGCTGTTGTTGCGATCCTTTGGATCCCTGCTTCCGGTTGTAGCCTTGATCCCTTGCATAGCATATGTATATTTATCTGTTGCTTTCCTTATGCTGTTTGTATTGCTCTCCGTATTGGGGTTTGACCCCGATGTCCTCTGGGGCTTGTGTATTGTTGCCTGTATGTGTTTTCAGGTTTCTCAGGTTTCTCTGCTGGTCGTGGCTTTGACCCAGCTGGAGGTGCCCCAGGAGGTGGATAGAGTGTATCAGTTAGCGTATAACATATATGTACTAGTACTGTTAGCCGGGAAATGCCCTGTGCTTGTGGGATTGTGTTATCCGTTGTAGTACTAGTATTTGTATTTGTTTAAATGTTGTACCGTTGTATTGTGTATTTGTAAACTGGGATATTTTAAGTATGATTGTATTTTAAATTATATGTTTTAAACCTTCAGGCCTAAAGAAAATTTTAAGCCACTTTTTGTATGCTTTCGCTATTGTTTTGCGTGGTTTAACTCTGAGTAGAGCACTAGGCCTGACATTTATAGCCTTATTCACCATCGGTCAATAAATGAGCCAGTAGACACAATCGTCTTTCAATTAGGACGAAGGTACACCGCCATAAATGCTTCAATTAATGATTATCCTGAGGATTGACTGTCTGCAGAACCCATTTGCTTTTTAACAAAAAATGGAACCTTCGACTGTCTCAAAAGTCTCTCTGTATATTATGTTATAACTGGTTCTGATCCTCATAAATGCTCGTCCAAGTTTTCTCTTGGCTCTTCTGATAAGATCAGGACCGTGGTTTGTATATGACTTGACAATATGAAGTTCTAATTTGAAAACTGCTAAAGATCTAAGCTGAAAACTGTATCGAGATCTTGTAAGATGTTTGTTCTCTGATCTTCTCTTGATCTGTTTAAGCTCTAAGCTGATTCGTTCTACTTCTCAGCTCCATCTAGATCTCTTACACTCTGATTTGATCTACAACGCTCTAATATGATCTATGCTTCTGTTCCGAAAGCTGATAAGCTCTAATATGATCTACGACGCTCTGAGCTGTTCTACGCATTTGAACAGATATAAACTTCTGAAAGCTGAGTTTCAGCTAAGAAGAGCAGGTCAGATTAGAGTTTCACATCGAGCAATTCAGCTTAGACAAGAGCAGCTCAGAGTTCAGCTTACAGTTAGATTAGAACGGATCAAATCAGATAAATCAGATTAGAGTGAACAACTTAGAGAAGAACAGATCGGATGAGATCAGATCAGCTCACAACTCACAGAACAGATCAGATTAGGCAATCACTCAGAAAAAAATCAGCTCATAAAAGATCAGCTTAGAAGCGTGGATGAGCTGAGAGCAGATATTTAGAGAAGAACGAACTGGGGCATCACCAGATCAGCTGAGAGACCAGCTCAGAGAAACCAGCTCGGACATATCAGCTTAGAGCGAGAAGTGTGATATCAGATCAGAAGAAGAATCAATGAGCAAGAACAGAGTAGTTCCATGATCAGATTGGAGCTTTACAACATATCACTTCACATGAGAAGAGAAGAGCTTAATTGATAGAACAAATCAGTTCAGAGTCCATATCAGATCAACACGAACTATCAGATCAGGCTGCAAGCTCAGACGAACAAAGCAGTTTGAACAAGATCAAATCAGTACTGAATCAGAAAAGGTTCAAACTGATTTGTTCAAGTAAAAAAAAACGCCAAAAGCAGTTATATACGAATGGTGCTACCATGATAAGGGACATGGTCACCAGAATAGTACTGTGAAGTTGTACGAGGTCAGTACAAGTATTCTAACGCTCATTTACACTTTGGATTTTTTCGGATATACCTACCGAATATATTTGTTACCGTTGAATCCAAATGACATAAAAAGGTGCTCACATCAGACGAAGAAACATGTAGTGGGAAGTAGGAAAAAGAAAAGAAAAAAGAGAGAGAGGAGTCTGGAAGAAGGGCATGTGCATAATCGAGAGCCGGGATACACAGCTGGCAGCTGGTGTACAAGCTGAGAGTTGATGCCTAGGTGTGAGCTGGTGCACAGCCGAGAGCTTAAACTCAAAATCACTATAGTCGACTACATAACTTGGGAAGAGGATGGAGATATTAGCTTAGGAAGAAGCACTTTCCAATGTGTGATATTTAATATTTGAGAGAGTGAGCTTACACTGTAATCTCACACATACACAGATTCACTCACATATTTGAGAGCTGAGAGCTTAATGTTTAGATGAGTGAATCATCCACAAAACTAGAATTGATGTAGTCTTCGCACAAAGACATAAAACTTGATGCTGAGTGTAAATCTCGGAGTTCAGCTCAGGTGCGACCTGACTGAGTGAGTTTGTACAAGTGGATGTATAAATTAAAGTCTTCTACTTAATTCTTCCAGCAATGGAAGAAGGGGAGATGTATGAGATTCAGTTCAGAACTTCAGAAACAAATTTTGTGTTCTATTTAATTATCAGCTTTCATGCTTTTAAGTGCTTTAACAAACAATTTTAGAGAGTATGTTAGGTAATCTTTCCGCTTAGTTTTCTCCAAATCTGATATACTTCTCAGTTCTCATAGCTTTTAAGAACACGAGTTACTTCAACTCAAGAATCAGATCGCGCACGACCAGCTCTGGTGAGTATCGCCTTGATGTCCTCTGAGTTGGTCAGTCCTCCCCACTCAATACTGTTTTTAAAACCCATTTTAAAAGTACGTGGTCTGAGTTTTTGATCCATGAATTGATATTCGAGCTGTGTGAGAGCACCCAAGTACCAATTCTCAGACCTTTCAATTATAATTTCAATTAAATGAATTATTATTTTGGTTAATATGTGATAATAATATGTCAGCTGAACAAAAAGTGAAATTAGATTAATTATTAGTAAACAAACTCCATCAAAACTAACATTACCTGTACATTAGCCTGGACAATATGCTCCAATTACTCGCCAATCAGGGACAAGTATTGCTCCATAATGTGAGACTATAATATCTAATAGCGGAAATCACTAATAATGATATTTACATTTTTGAAAGAAAACTACCATCAGTTTGTCTGATATTCTGCGAACAAATTTTTGACTCAATTTATCTAATTTGAACTTTTTTTTTCTAACAATTCAATATAGATTAGTTCGATCCGTATCAACACCTATTCTATATAAAATTTCATTATAAACAAATCATTCTTTCAAAAATAAGTTATTTAAATATAAAAAGATTTGAAATAATATAAAAACCAATCTTGCTCTCTTCCACGCGACTCATCTCCTCTCCTAACTCCTAAGTCCTGACCATAGATTCTAGCTCTACACGATGGAGGCTCTCAGCATTCTCAAATTTTGGCGAAATGCCATCACCGATGATGAAGATGATTCATTCTTCGATTTGGCTTTCAATACGCCTGCTATTGACAGCGGCGGCGGCGGTGGCGGAGGTTCGATGAAGGAGTTTCAGTTCATAGAATCTCCGATCGCGAGCGATGTTTTGAGTAGAAATGATTTCATCCTCTCGAAGCCTTTGTCTCCGGCGGTCACTATGCTCCGATCAACTCCGAAGTTCAATATCTTCATGTTAGGATTCAGAAAATCTTCAAGAACCCAGAAATCGGAGCCTACTGCAGGAACGGCTCAGGCGAGTCCGTTAAATCAGCTCTCGGAATCATCGAAAGTCGAACAGAGCAATCGTTTCTCCGTGAAATGCGACGGAGTGGAGTCAGCGTCATCGTCAGCGTCGCCGGCTTTAACCAGAGACCACAGCTTGAGAAGCAGGATCGTGAAAGAAATATCCGACTCCGACGCTCTCTCCGGCGTCGTATTGCGGGAGAAACCGGTCCCGATGTACCTGAAACTCATGAGACCTTTCCACGTGAAGGCTTCGAAGAAGGCTAAGGTGACAGATTCCGTTACACCTTCCTCTTCTCCGGTCACCGCACCGCTGAATCTCTCTCCGAGGAAGCTCTCAGGAAGTTACCGAGGGAGGACCAATCTAAAGATGGTGGCTAGAAATTTAGGCAAAAGCAGGCAAACTTCTGCGCTAGGATCAGAGATTAGGGTAGCAACTCCATCGTATCGACGGAGAGACGACTCACTGCTGGAACAGAACGACGGAATACTCGGCGCCATTCTCCATTGCAAGAGATCTTACACATCTTCATCCAAAGGTAACAGTACACTGCAATACATAATCCATTTTCACACGAAATTAACAAGCATGAAGTTATATCATATCAAATCGTCGTATTAAATCTTAAATCATAATTTATTTGCAGAATTGTCAGAATTTTTTGAATCCGCAATGGATCCCTCTCGCGGTGATGAACTGGGAAGGAGCTCATTCTGAAAAGATGGCAGAATTTTGAATCAGAGAGAGAGAGAGTAGTATCAAGACGTACGACGTCGTGTCAGTCAACAGAGCTAATGATGATACTGGTAAGCGAGCCTTTGAATGCCCAATGAGTAGAGATGGTCTACGTTTTATTTTCTGTGATTCGATGACGTAATATAAGATTTGTACTGGAAAACAAAATCTTATTTCTGTTATTGTTTTGTTATTATAAATCGATTCTAATGTTATTGAGAAGTCAATTTGTCATGTTAGGCAACAAGCCAACCTGAATATCTTTCAGGTAAATTGAATAGAATAGACCTTTCGCTTGCATTAAATTTTGGTGACATCATACATGGACTCCATCGAGTCCATCTAGAAAAGATGTTATGTGCATCGGCGAAATTACATTTTGCTAATGATTCATTGTTTTTTTCACTCTTCGTCTAGTTAAAAATAGTTCAGTTTAGATTGTATTTCTCTTTCGTTTTTTAGTTTTATAGCCTATAATTGTTTTCCATTTCTGGTCAATTTAACTGACGGATAAAGTGAAAAAAGAAAAACAAATAAAAATTACATGACTGATAATAAGAAAATACGAGTCACATGATTAAAAATTTACCGGACTAAAAAGTATAGGTTACATGACCAAAAAATATAATTTTCTCTCCCTCAGAAGGTTTTCCAAGCTGGTGGATTCAGTGTTCTGGTTACCAATTGGTGGCATTTTGAATTTTATATGAATGCCTTGTCGAGTGAGTTTAGTACGCTGGCTTACAGGTTTTTGTATTCAGCCCGAGGTATATCTAGGGCACGTATATTATTTATTTTGGTGTAATACATCAGTAGCACAATATTAATTGAATTATCCATTATTACAGGAGTTCTTCGATCCATATGTAGTTTGTGATCGAATTATTCAATTTAGATAATAAAACATGCGTTTCACTGGCATACAGTATTGAGTGATAATAAAGCTTTGTCATGCCTTATTACGCGAGTACGCCCATATATCATATCGTAAGCAGTTATTGTAACAGATGTACTTGTAATTAGTAAGTTGTTTTTAGTATGTTCATATCTTTACAGTTGATATATGATTTTTGTTCAAAGATGTATGTTGTAACTGACCACGCTTAAAATATCCAAGTTACTGACGGCGTAATACACATTATAAAGAGAAATGGATTAAATTTCTGAATTTTGATAAACTCGGTACATTCAGCCTACTCAATAAATATAGGAGAAAACTAATTTTTTCAAGCTCATAAATATTCAATATATTTGTCAACATTTAACAAAATCTTCTGACCATTTACGGTATTATTATATGATGATACTCTATCTTGGACTCAATAAGGGGAATATTTTTCGTAAAAATTTTTCGTGCTTTTGCAAGTTTTCCGCGTTATGAATAATTAACATTTTGCTTCACATATACACGACGAGAAAGCACTCTAAAATGTGAAGGATTCTTATTTTGTGGTTGATTTGGTCCTTCCCATCGCTAGAATGATCGTCGGTTCATCTCTAACATCATCGACAGATTGTACACAATCTCACGTATGATGGAAATAGTCGGTCCGTGGTTGTTAATTTTTTTAAGTTAATGGCGGAAAGAAAAGATCAAGTCTGTCGTTATTAAAAATTGTGATGGACTTAAAGTTTTTAAACCGTCTCTGATGTAGCCAAATTATCTCAGCCGAGAGCTACCATCACGTCGGGATCTCGGGCGTCGGGCGTTGGGTAATGGAGGATGGGTATTGCTTCTCTTTGATGTCTGCAACCACAAATCACTGGTCAGAGGACGTCGGAAGTGTGTACGACGAAGCCCCTCAGGCAGGACGCGAGAGCAAAAAGAGAGCAGGAGAAAATATATACTGGGTGCAAAAGGATGCTAGGATGTGTGTGTGTATGAATGAGGGAGCATACCTGATATTTATAGAGGGGCTAGGCGGTAGAAAGGAGAATATCTCGGCAAATATTCGTCTGTGCCGGGTATCTCGGGTGAGATCTTCTCCACGATCCTCGGGATCTTATCGTTCCGATATGGAAAGTCGTATCATCCCTGGATTCTTCAAATAAGGAAAGACGTACCTGGGCTGGATTCTGGTAGATATGGCGTTGTATCCAGGAAATTCCCCAATCCTGGAGCGTGTCCTCAGGCTGCCTCGCGAGCTTAGTAGCGTAGGTCGGGGTCTGACGCACGCTGCTCGGTCCTCGGGTCCTGAGGTGAATATGGAGGACATCAGGAGTATCCCCGCCGCGAATCCTAGACGAAGGATTGAAGTATTGGATTGTGTGTAACTGAGGTCGGGACCCTAGGTGAAATCCCTGATCCATAAGTCATTGTATCACAATCGTCGATAGATCCTCCACGAACGGTCCGGAGAAGTTCGGGACTGTAGACAAATTTTGTGTTTTCTGAAGAAAACCATGATCTATGTGAAGTAATTTTCAGCCTTTGATTAGTTTCGATCGGACGGCTATTATGCATTCTAGCTCGGGTTTCGAGGAGTCGATTAGAGTTCCCCAGGTGATCTGGATCGTTCACCAAAGATGGAGATCTGACGGTTGAAAAGTTCCTGGCATTCCCTATAAATGGGCGACCCTTTTCCCTTCATTGCCACCCTCACTCTTCTCTAGTACTGAAACTCTGCCAAAATTTCTACGTTCTCCCGAGCTATCCTCATTGTTTCCCGAGCTACCCTTATCATCACCCGACCTTTCATAAGTTTTCCACAATTCATTAACCTCTTATGGAAATGTCTTCCCCCAACAATAGCGTCGTTAGGAATGTAGCGGAGTCTATAGATTCTCCCTCGCTTATCGAGACTAGGTGTAGAGAAGATGAGATCCCGAGCTTAGCAGACCTTCATAGGGCAAGGGTATTTAGAATCGATCATGATGAGGCACGGTTAGCTGCCCAGGGGTGAATCTGGTATGAGATTAAGGATTCTACCCTTAAGGAATCGGATATTCCTTTGATCAAGGATAAGGCAGGGATATCCGAGCTATACGAATTGGTAGTCCCCCGAGTCGAAACCCGAGCTCATCGTTCCCCGACCGGCTTCCACATGTTTTACGTAAATCAAATAGATAGGGGTCTTAGGTTCCCCATCCCCGAATTTATCTCGAGTCTCTGCGACCACCTCGAGGTCAGCCCAAGCCAACTTACCCCAAACTCTTTTAGCTCCCTGCTTTCCTTAGGGGTTTTGATGAAGTTTTATAGGGTCCCTATCTCGATCTATACCCTAATGCAACTGGTCTAGGTCAAGAGGTTAGGTCTTGGGAAGTTTTACATCTCCAATAAGAAATAGCTCGGGTTTATAGGTGGTAACCCGAGCTCCCACAAAGAGTGGATGAGTAGATATTTTTTTATCAAGCGTATCTCGAGTCGGGAGAACCCATGGGGCTGTAACATGTCGTGGCGGGATAACACCCACACTCTGTCCCCCTCGACTCCCGAACAGATACCTGACCTGACCAAATTCCTAGAGGTCATGAGCGAGAAGTGTTTTAATGCACAGGAGTTGATCGAGGAAGATCTCCTGTGCCACTTTAGATTGAGTGGGAAAAATGTTCGACTGGTCGGGGATTTAGGTATCTCCATTGTCTTTTTGTGCGGCTCTTACTAATTCTGAGGTTTGATCTATTAACTTGAGTTTTACCTATGCAGGCGACAGGATGACAAAGGCCGAGATGATGAAAGCCTTGAAGGAAAGGAAGGAAAACCCCGAGGAGGCCTCTAGCTCTCGTGTCCCGAGCAAAGAGAAGAGGAAAATCCCTTCAGAGGGAAGAGAGGCGTAAGAAGCGCCGCCATGAAGAGGTGGCCACGAATACTGCTCGGACGCCCCTCCTCAAGGAGCCGGTTAATGAGCCAGTCGATAGACAAAATCAGTTCCCAAGCAAAAATCAATCGAAGTACCCTATGTACTTCTGGATACTTCTGCCATTTCCTTTGTGGCCAAGCCTTCGGACTCCGTTTCTTTGGACTTCATCCGCCGCCTGGTCCCCGACCAGGATTTCGACTTGGTGAAGAGTGTGCCCGACCTTGCAGTCCTTGAGGCCGCAAGACTTCATTTTATGCAGGTGTAAACCAGCTCGGGCTTTTACTTATTTATAGTTTCGTCCGTCCCAGCTAACTTATTGTATCCGTGCAGGCCTTGGTGTGGACAGGAGAGGCAACGAATAGCCTCTCCCAAGCTCGGGATGAGGTCGTTATGACCAGGCGCTCTATGGATGGGGTGTTGGCGCAGTGGTGGATCCGGATCCCGCTCCCGGGGCGCAGCGAAAGAATTAAAAATTTGGAGCCCGGGAACGATCTGTATCCGTGCAGGCCTTGGTGTGGACAGGAGAGGCAACGAATAGCCTCTCCCAAGCTCGGGATGAGGTCGTTATGACCAGGCGCTCTATGGATGGGGTGTTGGCGCAGTGGTGGATCCGGATCCCGCTCCCGGGGCGCAGCGAAAGAATTAAAAATTTGGAGCCCGGGAACGATCAATACACCTATATAATTAATTAAAACATTCATAGAATGTTTAGAATATACCTTGCTGGCGTCTAGGCGCCTGGCTCCGACCAATTCCACGGGGAAATTGGCACTTCAACGGTTGAACAGCTACGGCCTCCTAATCCGGTCCACGATAGGAATCTCAATTCCTTCGCCGGTTTGCACTAGAAAACCGACGAAAGTTTCACGGACGTAATCTCCTCGCCGGAATGGTCGGAATAAATTCCGACGACGGCGGCGGCGAGAGAGGAGAGGAAGAGAGAAAATATTTACTGAATATTTTCTGGTGTGTTTCAAATGAATATCCTAGGGCCCCTATTTATAGATTTTTCCATGGGCTTAAACCAAGTTAATGGGCCCGAGTCGGGCCTAGGCCCAGGTGTAAATTGGTTTCAAGTCCATCGTTGTGGCTCCATCATAATCCCGATCGACGATCAGACCGGACCGATCTACACAGTTTACAAAACTGAGCATTATGATGTGAAAACAATTTTTCGGACCACCTAATCTAAAATAGCAACTAGGCCCTTATAAGCTTTAAGGATAGTCAAACTAGTCCAAGCTTAAGGAAATTGCATTTTCACCCTATTTAATTTTAGGAAGTCACACTTCCATCCTTACTCCTACTATACTCAACAAATTGAGCTTAATTTCCGTATGGAAATTGAGAAACCAGTACTTGTGTGACCCTCAATGGTTCAGGGATACAGTTAGCCGTGGGCCCACAACATTTGTGACTATCGGATCATGGTAAAGTGTCTAGCAACATCGTCCCATGATCCCCTAGGTATCACTGATAGTGCCTGCAAGAACCAGTCGGTCATGTTAGCGTACAGTGCGGTCCTTTCGACTCAAATATCCCGATCAGATCAACGACCATTGGTAAATCGAGAGTCGCTGGAGATCCAATAACCATGCATACATCTTGGAGATCAAATAGTGACATCGCATGTGTTACTAGGTAAACCCATTTATCCAAAACACATCTAGTACTCTGGCCAGAGATTTATCACACTATTATCTCCTCAGATAGCATATGATATCTACGCACAAGGGCGAGCGGTGAATCCTCGACAACGAAGCATCGACTTCTACATGCATCGGGACCTCACCCAACCCTGCCACCTGATGACCCTAACTGAGTCGGTAAACGGGTCAAAGTGAGGCACCTATCATGTAGAGTCTCAATGATGTTTCGAGTAATGAGGACTAATCTTTACAACCAAGACCTCGGACTTAATCCACTCGACAAATGGTAACCACTTGGAACGTCCGAACGAGGGTACTTCGATAGATCACCAGATCACTATCCAACTGCATGCTCAGAACATCACAATGTTCTCTACCAATGAAACGTGGTATTTCACATCGCAGATGCTAGTCTCAAGCTCAGGCGGCCCATATCCTCTTTTGGATGGCCCAATTGACTAGGAACAGGTTCAAAATACACAGTGACTATTAGATGTGTTTCATGATAGCCATCATATCCACTATCACATATAGCATACACTATAGTGCATTCAAGATCTTTATCCAACAATTGTAATCATAATAATGAAGATAAATAATGCCATAAAAGAATGCGAATTTCATAAATAAAGATCGTTTTACATAGAGTCAACAAGAACCCACACGCCACAAGTTGGCTAATTGGGCACCTACTCTAACAATCTCCTATTTTCCTAAAGCCAACTACTCATCAGACGCAGTCCCATTGCTTCGTGATGTTTTTCAAACAATGGTCCAGGCAAGGGCTTCGTAAGTGGATCAGCAATGTTGTCTGCAGAGGCAAACTCTCAACTGATATGTCACCTCTAGCCATAATATCCCGGATTATGTGGTATTTCCTCAGTATATGTTTGGATATTTGGTGAGACCTAGGTTCCTTGCTTGCGCAACGGCACCAGTGTTGTCACAGTACACCGGGACTGGACCAACTCCTTCAGGGATTACGCCCAACTCTTGGACGAAATTCCTTATCCAAACCGCCTCTTTAGCAGCAGCTGATGCTGCGATGTACTCAGCCTCAGTGGTTGAATCCGCGATGGTGTCTTGCTTGGAACTCTTCCAAGAGACAGCACCACCATTGAGCATGAATACAAATCCAGAGATCGACTTCAAATAGTCCATATCTCATTGGAAGCTAGAATCAGTGTAGCCTTCCAATTTTAGTTCACCACCCCCATAGACCATGAACATATTCTTAGTCCGTTGTAAGTACTTAAGAATATCTTTCACGGTCTTCCAATGCATTTGGCCGGGATTTTCTTGGTAGCGGCTCGTGACACTCAGAGCATATGCGACATCCGGTCTAGTTGAAATCATACCATACATAATACTACCTATTTTCGAGGCATATGGCACACGTGTCATACTCTCTATCTCCTCATCAGTCTTCGGACACATAGACTTAGATAGAGTGACCCCGTGACACATAGACATAGGTAGATGTCCTCTCTTGGACTCTTCCATAGAGAACCGCTTAAGTATGGTATCAATGTAGGTTGCCTGGGTGAGTTCGAGCATCCTTTTCGATCTATATCTATAGATCTGTATTCCTAGAATATAGGATGCTTCACTCATGTCCTTCATCGAGAATCTACTAGACAACCATACTTTAGTTGACTGCAACATTCCTACGTCATTCCCAATGAGTAGAATGTCATCAACATAAAGTATAAGGAATGTCACAGCATTTTAACTACCTTCTTATACACACATGGCTCATCGGGATTCTTGATGAAACCAAATTCTTTAATTATTTCATCAAATCTCAGGTTCCAACTTACTCGATGCTTGTTTGAGACCGTATATCTATCTCTGAAGTTTGCATACTTTATGCTCACTTCCTACAGATGTGAAACCATCAGGTTGCGTCATATAGATCTTCCTTAATGTTTCAATTAAGGAACGCGATTTTCACATCCATTTGCCATATCTCATAGTCGTACCATGCGGTTATGGCTAGTAGGATTCTAATTGACTTGAACATTACGACAGGTGAAAAAGTTTCATCATAGTCAACACATTGTCTTTGAGTATAACCTTTCGCGACCAGTCGCGCCTTGTAGGTCAGTACCTTACCATCAGGCCCAAGTTTTCTCTTGTATATCCATTTACACCCAATAGGAACTATTCCTTCGGGAGGATTCACAAGAGTCCAAACTTGGATTGAATGCATTGAGTCAATCTCATATTGCATTGCTTCAAGCCACAAATTAGAATCAGCATCGGAAATTTCCTCCTTGAAGGTTCTTGGATCACATCTAACAGTTGATCACTTTGATCATCTTCAAGGAGGAAACCATATCTAACAGGAGCCCTAGGAACCCTTTCAGATCTCCTAGGTGTGTCCATATCAAGGATTGGCTCTTGAGGTGCGGGAGATTCACTTGGTACTTCAGTTGGTTCTCGAATCTCTTCAAGTTCTACTATCCTGCCTTTTCTATCAAGTAGAAATTCCCTTTCCAGAAAGGTGGTATTTCTAGAAACAAATACTTTTGTTTCATTGGGATAGTAGAAGTAGTATCCAATAGAATTCTTTGGATACCCAATGAAGTAGCATAAGATGGATCTATTATCCAGCTTATCTCCCACTTTCTGCTTCACGTAAGCAGGACATCCCCAAATCCTCAAGTATGAGTACTTGGGCGGCTTGCCCATCCATATCTCATATGGAGTTTTATTGTCACGCCTCGTGCTCACAACAGATAAACACATGCGGAAGCTAACAATAAGTGGGTAAAATTATACCCAATGAAGTAGCATAAGATGGATCTATTATCCAGCTTATCTCCCACTTTCTGCTTCACGTAAGCAGGACATCCCCAAATCCTCAAGTATGAGTACTTGGGCGGCTTGCCCATCCATATCTCATATGGAGTTTTATTGTCACGCCTCGTGCTCACAACAGATAAACACATGCGGAAGCTAACAATAAGTGGGTAAAATTTTCGCTTTTAGGCCCGACGATTTTAAACATATAATTTAAAATACAACGATACTTAAAATAAGTTTCCCAAATCATAAACAAACAACAACAAAGCATACATAATCCATATATGTATCAAATTCCCCCTACGGGTACAACAACAAAGCGCAGGGCATCCCCCTGGCTAACTGATACATATATATATATGCTATATGCTACTGGGACACACTAGCCACCTCCTGGGGCACCACCAGCTGGGTTGAAACCACGACCAGCTGTAGAACCTGGGTTTCCTGAAAACAACGCAACAAAGAAACAAACCAAGCCCCGGAGGGACATGGGGTCAAACCTCAGTACGGAGAGCAATAATACAACAGAAATAAACAGCAAGAAATGAAATGCAGGTGCTATGCATGAGACGCCGAAGAACAACGGAAAGCTCGACCCACAAGGGAGCTAAGGACTCAAACATAGCTCCAAGAATCATCGACGACATACAGTGGCCACGGGTGTGTTCACAGTGTGGTAGTGAGCCACTCGCCATGATACTACACCCACTTACCGGATGCATCAAACCACTCAACTTGCTGTTGCCTCGCCCATGAACTGTGGTAGTTAACCACTCGGCGCATGGTGGCTACGATCCCAGCAGGGAGATGAGAGTGCGGTATTGCCGCTCGCCCTCACATCCTGGTAAGAAAACAACAACAATGCAACAAGGTACAAGAACTACCAAAACTGGAAAGGAATACC
Organism: Dorcoceras hygrometricum; assembly: GCA_001598015.1. NCBI lineage: Eukaryota > Viridiplantae > Streptophyta > Magnoliopsida > Lamiales > Gesneriaceae > Dorcoceras > Dorcoceras hygrometricum. The sequence continues at coordinate 59,366 of KQ993829.1, read as the reverse complement.
GTGCGTGTATGCAACGTGCTATAATGCAAGCATATAAACATATGCAACGCAGCAAATACACCAATAGCATACACAATTCTCAACAGAACACAACCAGCAGGTACGGCAAATCCACATACCAGCGACTACAATTCATCCAAGCCATAATCTCGCTGTAATAAAAGCTCACATCCGTACCTTATACTGAGCAACAACTAACCCTGCGAGAAATCCCGAAGACTCTGGTAAAAGCCTGTTAAACACACGGCATACACAACGTAAATCTAACAGATTGCTAAACCAGCTCACGGCTGGGAGCCTCACTCGACCAGCTGTCCAATATACCTCAACAAAAACATAGAAAGCTTAAAACTAAGGCTAGAAACAAGGTCTCACCGAAAACCAGAACGTAGTTCTACCAAATCGAGCAACGCTCGAATGGCAGCAACTTCGCGCTCCTCGACTAGCCAGTTACAGCTTCTAAAACTGGTATGAATTGGAAGAGATTCTCAAGAGGAATCCAACGCTACCTCGCACAAGCAAAACAACCACCGGAAATGACGGGAAATCGCCGGAAAACTCACGGATGAACAGTGCTCTAGGGTTCTATAACGCTTGCAACGACTGGAATCACTGCAATAATTGTCCACCGACAAACCAGTCGACACCAACCATTTCCAAACCAGCAGACGCAAGAACCAACGGCTGATTCTCCAACAATCGCTAAAACCATCGCAAAACAAACCAACGACTGGTTCTCAAAATGGCGTCGCACCAACTTACTCAAACGACGTCGCATACTAAACCAGCAGCTGGGTATCCAGTCGCAAGGACAAAACAATGTAACGCTACTCTCAGCTGGATCCAGTCACAACCTCGAAACGCAGCGTTGCAACTAATTCAAACGACGTCGCTCCACTGACGTCATCCAGTCGCTAGCTCTTCGCGAAATACCAGCAGCAAGCAATAGCGGCGAAACTCACTCACAGCTGGACTCCCAGTCGCAACAACGAAACGACGACGCATCATCTTCGAGCTACAGGAATGTTGACCCGCGTTGACCATAGCTCTCGACTGATCATCCAGACGCAACAACTCCTCGCATAATACCAGTCGCAGCTACAGTGCACAACCAGTCGCAATACACGAAACACCAGTCGCAACATCTCAAACGACGGCTTTTCAAGCCCTGCGCTACCAAAACAAGCTACGACTGTTTTCGCCACCGACCAGCTGCTAGTCCACAACTAGCTTTTGCCTCAAAACTCAAAAACACGAAAACATCCAGAATTACTCAACACACGAAATGGAACCCAAAAATGCAACTCAAAACAGAGATCTAAACCACAAAAATCTCTATAAACCGATTAATTCCAACAATTAATCCTTAATACAAAATCAGGTCTCACATTTCTCCCCTACTAAAAAGGATTTCGTCCTCGAAATCACAACAACAATTCTGAATCAACAAACAACAGCAGAGGCTAAAATAGAAACAAAAACTAACACCAGAACTCGCCCAACACTAGGCCAAGAGTTCAAAATAACTGAGCAACCACATCACAACAACTAAGGAAGAAAACAGCAAAACTACAAGCTACTGGAAAGATATAGCCCAACAGCTACTCAAACAGATGCGGCCACTCACGCTGCATCTTCTCTTCCAGCTCCCAAGTAGCTTCTTCCCTACCATGTTTGCTCCACTGCACCATAACCAAAGGAATGGTCTTATTCCTCAATTGCTTCTCTTTTCTGCCAAGGATTTGCAAAGGGTATTCCTGATAGCTCAACGACTGATCTAGCTCTACCTCGTCAGTTCCAAGCACATGAGACGGATCTGGCTCATACTTCCTCAACATGGAAACGTGAAAGACGTCATGCAGAGAAGATAACTCGGATGGCAACAGCAGACGATACGCCAAAGGGCCAATCCTCTCGACAATCTCATACGGACCAACGTAACGAGGGGATAACTTTCCCTTGCGTCCAAAGCGCATTACACTACGAAACGGAGAAACCTTGAGAAATACACGATCACCAACCTGAAACTCAAGAGGTCGACGCCTCTTATTCGCATAACTGGCTTGGCGATCCTGGGCAGCTTTCATCCGCTGTTTAATAAGATCCACGTGATCTTTCATTTGCTGCACGAAGTCAGGGGCAGATAGCTGCTTCTCCCCCACTTCTTCCCAACACACTGGCGATCTGCACTTGCGGCCATACAAAGCCTCGAAGGGCGCCATACCAATCGTCACTTGGTAGCTGTTATTATATGAAAACTCAACCAAAGACAACGCGTCTTGCCAACTACCTCCGAAATCCAAAACAACAGCACGCAACATATCCTCTAACGTCTGGATAGTTCGCTCAGATTGACCATCTGTCTGGGGATGATACGCGGTACTCATAGCCAATCTAGTGCCCAAAGCTGCCTGCAAACTCTTCCAAAACCTGGAAGTAAACCTCGGATCTCGGTCAGACACGATTGAAACAGGCACATCGTGCAATCTCACAACAAAATCAACGTACAGCTTCGTCATCTTCTTCAACGAGAAGGTCATCCCATAGGGAATGAAATGTGCAGACTTAGACAAACGGTCTACAACTACCCAAACAGCATCGCACCCTCGGCTGGAACGAGGCAAATGCATTACGAAATCCATCGCAATGTGCTCCCAATTCCATTGGGGCACCTCTAAAATCTGCAACAGACCACCGGGTCTCATCCTTTCGGCCTTTACCATCTAGCAGTTCAAACAACGAGCGACAAAACCAGCAACATCGCTCTTCAGGCCAGCCCATCAAAAGTGCGGCTTCAAAGCATGGTACATCTTCCGTGCACCAGGATGAACACTATGTCTGCTACAGTGCGCTTCTCGAAGGATCTCCTCCTTCAAATCAATCAAATTGGGCACAACCAACCTGCCCCGGAAACGCAAACAACCATCGGACGAGACAGAATAGTCCTCCAGTTCGCCAGCCCTGACTTTCATCTTCAACTCGTGGATTGACGGATCGGTCCTCTGAGCTGCTCGAATGATAGAAACAATCTGCGGTTCCACTTGGAAAGATGAAACCATCACACAATCCTCAGCCGGGTAGAATCTCCAACCCGTAGTGTTAAGATGCTCTTGGTCCTTAGAGATGTACAACGATGCAAGCATCTCACTAACCTTCCTGCTCAAAGCATCAGCCACTAAGTTCGACTTCCCAGGCTGGTATTTAATCTCACAGTCAAAATCCTTAAGCAACTCCATCCACCTACGCTGTCTCATGTTCAAGTCAGGCTGCAAAAACAGATACTGCAAACTCTTGTGGTCGGAGTACACCACAAACTGCTCGCCATACAGGTAGTGATGCCAGATCTTTAACGCAAAGACCACCGCTGCTAACTCCAAATCATGAACTGGGTAACGAGTCTCGTGCGGTTTCAACTGCGGCGAGGCATACGCAATGACTCTACCATTCTGCATCAACACACAACCCAATCCATTTAGCGAAGCGTCGGAACAAACAACAAAACCACCTGAACCGGACGGCAAAGCCAACACAGGCGCAGTAGTTAACTTCTCCTTGAGCAGTTGAAAAGCATTCTCACACTGCTCAGTCCAAACAAACCGTTTATCCTTCTGGTTCAATTGGGTCATCGGCTTGGCTATAGAAGAAAACCCCTCAATGAAACGACGATAATAGCCAGCCAGACCTAAGAAACTGCGAATCTCAGACACATTTCTCGGTCGCTCCCAGTTCCAACATAACATCCACTTTACTGGGATCCACAGAAATGCCATCTGCTGAAATAACATGGCCCAGAAATACAACGCGTTGCAACCAAAACTCGCACTTGGAAAACTTCGCATACAACTGCTGCTCTCTCAACCTCAGAAGAACCATCTCCAAGTGCTCCTTGTGCTCCCTCGGAGTCTTCGAGTAAACTAAGATGTCGTCAAAAAAAAAATCACAAACTGATCTATGAACTCTCGGAAAACACGGTTCATCAGATCCATGAAGACTGCAGGCGCGTTTGTAAACCCAAACGGCATCACCAAAAACTCAAAATGTCCGTACCTCGTACGAAACGCAGTCTTCACGACATCTTGGTCCCTTACTCTAAGCTGATGGTACCCGGAACGAAGATAAATCTTAGAATACACCGCAGAACCTTGCAACTGATCAAAAAGATCATCGATTCTCGGTAACGGGTATTTATTCTTGACAGTGGCTTTATTCAACTGACGAAAATCAATGCACATCCGCATTGAGCCATCCTTCTTCTTCACAAACAAAATGGGCGCTCCCCACGGTGACATACTAGGACGAATGAAACCCTTCTCCAGCAAATCATCTAACTGCACCTTGAGTTCTCTCAACTCCGCAGGCGATAGACGATACGGGGCACGAGAAATCGGAGCTGTGCCTGGCACCAACTCTATGCTGAAGTCTATCTCCCGCCTCGGAGGAAAACCAGGAATCTCCTCCGGAAACACATCAGGAAATTGTCGCACCACAGGAACGTCACTAAGCTGAACACTAGAAGAAGAAGACGCATCCACTGCGTAGATCATAAAGCCAGCATTCCCCAAAGACAGCAAACTGAACATTTCCATCGCGGAAACCAACGGAATCTTCGATCTCGAGTCCTGGCCATAGAA
>KQ993828.1:157789-188016 GCA_001598015.1 Dorcoceras hygrometricum | reverse complement strand
TCGCGTCCATGATTACGACCACGCCCACGGCCACGATTATAACCAAAGTGGGTCTTATTTTGATTACCTTTTTCATTATGTACTGTCATGTTCACATCAGGGAACGGGTTGGATCCGGAAGGTCGGATTTCATGATTTTTCATCAGTAATTCATTATTTTGCTTGGCCACGAGCAAACATGAAATCAACTCAGAATATTTCTTGAATCCTTTTTCTCTATATTGTTGTCGCAGAAGAACGTTGGATGCATGAAATGTGGAGTATGTTTTTTCTAATAGATCGTCATCCGTAACTTTTTCTCCACATAGCTTCAGTTGTGAACTGATGCGAAATGTGGCAGAATTGTACTCACTTACAGATTTAAAATCTTGCAAGCGCAAATGCATCCAATCATATCGGGCTTTTGGAAGAATTACCGTTTTTTTATGGCTATATCTTTCTTGCAAATTTTTCCACAATTCATATGGATCTTTAACTGTCAAATATTCAGTTTTCAAGTCATCATGAAGATGATGACGAATAAAGATCATAGCCTTTGCTCGTTTTGAGGTGATTCGATATTTCCCTCTTTAATTGTATCTCCTATGCCCATAACATCTAGATGTATTTCAGCATCTAGTATCCACGAGAGATAATTTTTTCCGGAGATGTCAAGAGCACTAAATTCAAGCTTGGAAATATTCGACATTGTGGTGCTTCATAAAATAAATTTAGTAAGGATTGATTCATTAGTATAACAATGACAAATAATGGATACACGAAAAATACAAGCATGAATCGAAATAATGAAAAAGCGTTAGGCGGATACTCGAGTAAATAATTACCTTTGCAATAACCCTCCTTGATTACTCCAAATGAACTCTTAATTATATATTAATAGGAAATTATTATTTCTCTATAATTTCCTTAATTTATATAGAATAGAATTGAGAGAGAATTTGTATATTTTTGTGTGTTTTTCAAATGAAGATTACAAGCCTATTTATAGGCAAATGAAATGATTAAAATAATAAAAATATCTAAATCACTTCATTAAATATTAAGACATCCAACAACTAACAACTAATACTAACCATCTAATTTTATTAATTATTCCACAATAAAATTTCTTTTGTTATACATGATTTTGTTGATCTTTGTGTGTATGTTGACATTTATACATTAGAGCGAAACAGTAGATTTGGTGGTTTAATTACAGTTTATAATAATAAAAATATTCAAATTTCCAATATAAATTCAAAACAAATCATTAAACTGAACCCATATGAATGCTAGCTTGGATTTAATGACTCACACGTGTACTTTTGCTTGGAATTCAAAAAACCTTATGGATTTGAATCTTTGATATAGTTGTAATTCTTTATAAAAAATTTACCTGTAACTAGTGATGAAGATATTTATCATGATGATTGTAAAATAAAAGAGCACCAAAAAGTCCTTCAAAAGCAAACTACCTTCATCTCAGGTTCACAAAAGTAGCAAACAGAATGTGCAAATAACTTAAATACACCCTTATTTGGCTAACTCTTTTGAAAGTGTGGTGGCCAGTGAGGAGATTGTGGCTGGGGAGAGTCCCCTACTCCCTCCCAAGTACCATCTTAGTATCATCTCCACCACATTTGCATTCTTCACCTCAAGTTTTGAATCCTCTTTCCCCTCCGGCCCGGAGAACCCGATCTGTTAAAAGTAGTTAACAAAAATATAAAAAAAAATCAACTACTCAGAATCTCTTTTAGAATACAAATACAACCAATATACTCGCCTAGAATGATCGGTGATATCTCAACATACTTCTGATGGGATTTAAGAATCCGAGACTTGCTTAAATCGGACAAGAAACAAAGTAATTAACTAAATTCTATCTAGAAAAAATAAACACCAACAATGGGATTCAAACCTGAGACCAAGTGCATCAACCCTAACCATTCGACTGAGGTCTCATTGGTAACTACTGAGAATCATCCCAATGATAATAGAATTTTAAGTACATATTCGATAGAGGTGTAAATGTGATTACCTCGAGAGTTGTGTGAGTAGGTGAGAAATAAAATGTCAAGATAGAATCTTTCTTGAAATATTTGGATTGGAAGAAGGCCGCAACTTCCTCCAAGGCCTCCTCTTCCTCTTCCTCATATTTATCCACAGCAGCCAAACGATCCCTTACCGCAGTCTCTAGTTGAACTCCATATTGTGAACCTTTTATCTCCTTTATCACCACCACTCTGATAAATTTTTCAAGCTGAGCTGAAAAGAATAAAAAAAGTTGATTTATTTAAGTTTCACTAACAAAATGCTATATTTATTGCTCTATAATATGTTCGGATCGATATATTAAATTTTATCTAATTATATATCAGGTTGAATATAAAATGATAATCGCATTTTTATATTAGTCAACAATCATCAGTTCAATAAGATATTACACGTCATCCTATTTCAGATGTATGTTTATATTCTGATTTATATAAATAATCCTAAAAATCATGAATTTAATTTATATTACCAGAAATTATAGCCTCAAAAAAGGCATCATCTTTTGCGACTTCATCAGCTGATTTCCCCTTCCATTTTCGTAAACTGTCCACAATTTGAGGATCCAAGTAAACTCCAATCGCTGTAAACTTAATCTGGAGGAAGTGTATCTCAATATCCGTAATCCCTGATAAAAGTTTACGTTTACAGAAAATATAATCATTATTTCAATAAACTAGGACTAGCTTCAATCCAGATTAAGTGCTACTGATCAATAGTTGACCCTTCAAACAAATTTACAAGCCAACAATTTGCATATAATAATTTGCAACGACTGCTTTAGAAAAAAATGTTAGTCATTATAATAATGATCAGTGAAACTTACCATAACCTAGCAAGGGCAATGGCTTGGTGAGACTAACTTGTGGAGGAAAAGGCACTTCATCCACCATCACAGGCTCAACTTCAGTTCCCACTGTATACCATTCAATTCAGACAAAAACAGAAGTTATGGATTCATGAATCTCTTCAATCTGTATTGTGCAAAACAAAAATATTGTGCGTGTATATATACATGCATGCTCAACTCTCAGACCAAAACAAAGAGAAGAGCTTACTTGATCAAGAAATTCAGAGGGGAATTCTCAGAATCAAGAAACCAGAGAGATGAAAATGAAATATAAAACTCTGTAGGTAGTAGTTAATAGTAAATGCTTGAAGCTACTTCTCCTACATGTCATTAAGCCTGCGATGAGGTGTAGGTAGGTAGACCAGACGGGCGAGTAGCATGACAGAGCTTGTGACTTTCTTTTTTTTTGTCTTTTCCACTTAATTTTGATGAGGGTGGCAATTGTAGAAAAAAAAAGTTACATTTTTGGCATGTAAGATTTGAGTCCTCTTTTTTTTTCTTTTTTCCGGTTTTAGTATATCTTCATGGTAGTATTGGCATGTGATCGGAAAATAATACATCGGAAATTAGTACGCGTCACCTAAATTTTTAGGTGTACTAACATTTCTGACGATAATAAGTATCAGAACGGTTAGCAGTTCTGAAAATTACAGACTCAGTCCAACTTCGTCTGATCTATACTAGATGTCAAGTTAAAGCTAGGATGAATTTGTTTTTAACTCACTAAATTCAAACATAAATCTGCTTCCAACAAGATTGTATGTTGCACCACCTGACCACGTAAAAAATGTGTTTAGACTACATGTGACCTCACGTTTTTATCGAAAAAAACTTGGGTACACATTATTAAAAATATAGTACATAATATATGATATTTGAATGTCACCCAATAATAATATATGGATTTCGAGTATTAAGTATGTATATCTTGTTTTGGTATTAATGATAAAATTATTTTTTATTTAGTGATATCCGATACAAAATATTTTAAATATGTTATTAATATATGATAATTGAGTAATAAGTATTTCAGATCGATACTGAAATATGATATTTGAGTATACAATATGTAACAAATGTTGATTGCAAGATATACTTCTAATTTTATACTACAATCATATTTTTCTTATTGGATCTAAAGTTTTTTGTACCCAAATATCATATAATAATACTCCATTTTTAATGTTTTGTACCTATGTTTATCTGTGAAATAAATGTGGAGTTGCGGAGTTCCAAAATATTTTCTTTAGGATTAGATTGTGCAAACAAATTTTTTTCTAATAGAAACTGAAAGTCAAATTAAGTTATGATGCAGGGATTTAAAATGAATTTATCCTATAGCTCCTCATGTTGAAAGTAATTTCAGAACAGCTAAGTTGAAAATAGAAAGTACAGGTTTTTTAGATAGAAACATATTTTCATGTTCATATGACATTTTTTTTGTGAGAACATCTTAGAAATAATGGGACAGCCACAAAAAGTTTGGTGGCGGTAATAGGAGTGCAAGCTTACACGAAGCAACTACCAGTACCGCTTGTTTCACCTACCAAAACCTATATAAACGTAATAGCTTATTTTATTGTGAAATTAATTATTTTCTTTTACTTTTGTTAGGAGTGACATGATTATGTGAAAATTCAGTAATATAGACAAAAGTAGCAAAAACCAATTACAGATTAAATTTTTTTTTTTAGATTTTATCATTACATTAGTTTTAAAAAGTTTATAAATTTAATAAATAAATTTTATCAGATTGATTTTACATTTGACCGTTCCGATGGTCTCAAACAGAATTTGTGTAAGAGAACGCAAACCCTCCGGTGTCATATACATTGTCAGTAAAATGGGTCAAGTACTCAGCCCATGGCTCCAACTTCCTTCTAAAGTATCAGTTCTGGGCCTGCAGAAAAATAGAGCTCCATCCAATCATAATAAATGGGCCTAAGATGGAATATACCATTGAGCCCACAACTTCTAAGTTTCGTCTGCAGTTTCAGATGGAGAGGTTTGAGGGTGTGCCACTTGTTTTCAGATATTTTCTGGGGAACTATTTTGAAAACTTTTTCCTTTCTACGGTATCAAAGTTGTTTGCTTTTCTTGATCTTTTGGTGAAATTTACTTGAATTGAATACCGATATGCTTCTTATGTAGTTTGTTTATCATAAGATTCTTCGTAAAATGTAAAGAGTTCCCTTATCAAGGGGATTTTTTTTAGCTATACTGACTCAAATATGTGAGACATTATAAATGTGAAATCACTTGTCTAAGTATCAATAATGGGGTCAATATGATTCAAACTAACCTATACTTTCATGTGGCATGGGATCTTTGTTGCTTTTACAATATGAATGATATTATTGTTAGAGTGGGTGCCTAACTAGCCAACTTATGACGTGTGGGTTCTTGTTGACTCTATGTAAAACAATATTTATTTATGGAATTCGCATTTATATGAAATTCTTTATATTTATTATTATGATTACAAATGTTGGATAAAGACCTTGAATGGACTATAGTGTATGTTAGATGTGATAGTGGATTGTAGCTATCATGAAACACATCTAATAGTCACTGTGTATTCTAAACGAGTTCCTAGTTGATTGGGTCGTCCAAAAGAGGATAAGGGCCGTCCGAGCTTGAGACTAGCATCTGCAATGCGAAGTATCACGTTTCATTGGTAGGGAACATAGTGATGTTCTGAGCATGCAGATGGATAGTGACCTGGTGATCTATCGAACTACCTTCGCTCGGACTTTTCAAGTGGTTATCATTTGTCGAGTGGATTAAGTCCGAGGTCTTGGTTGTACAGATTAGTCCTCACTACTCTACGTCATTGAGACTCTACATGACAGGCGTCTCACTTTGACCCGTTTACCGACTCAGCTGGGGTCATCAGGTGGCGGGATTGGGTGAGGTCCCGATGCATGTAGGAGTCGATGCTTCATTGTCAAGGATCACCGCTCGCCCTTGTGCGTGGATATCCTATGCTATCTGAAGAGATAATAGTGACAAATATCTGGCCAGAGTACTAGATGTGTTTTAGGTAAATGAGTTTACCTAGTAACACATGTGATGTCACTATTTGATCTCCAAGATGTATGCATGGCTATCGGATCTCTAGCGAATCTTGATTTATCAATGATCATTGATCTGACCGAGATGTTTGAGTTGAAAGGACCGTACTGGACGTTAACCATGACCAACTGGTTCTTGCAGGCACTATCGGTGATACCTAGGGGATCATGGGACGATATTGCTAGATGCTTTACCATGACCCGATGGGTAAGTCTGAAAATATGTTTTCGGAGTCACAAATGTTGTAAGCCCACGACTAGTTGTATCTCTGAACCATTGAGGATCACACAAGTGTTAGAGTAGATGCCCAACTAGCCAACTTGTGGCGTGTGGGTTTATAGACTCTTGTATGAAACAATCTTTATATATGATATTCGCATTTATTCATATGGCATTCTTTACTTTCATTGTGTTGTATGATGATTAACAATTGTGTTGAGTAAAGACCTAGAATGCACTAAAGTGTATGTCAGATGTGATAGTGGGTATGACGGCTATCATAAACACATCTAAATAGTCACTGTGTATTCTGAACATGTTCCTAGTCGATTGGGCCGTCAAAATGAGGATAAGGCCGCCCGAGCTAGAGACTAGTATCTGCGATGCGAAGTACCATGTTTCATTGGTAGGGAACATTGTGATGTTCTAAGCATGCAGATACATAGTGACCTGGTGATCTATCGAACTACCCTCGTTCGGACTTTCCAAGTGGTTACCATTTGTCGAGTGGATAAGTCCGAGATCTTGGTAGCGACTCTCGATTTACCAATGGTCGTTGATCTGATCGGGATATATGGATTGAAAGGACCGTACTGTACGCTAACCACGACCAACTGGTTCTTGCAGGCACTATCAGTGATACCTAGGGAATCATGGGGCGATGTTGCTAGACGCTCTTACCATGATACGTTGGGCAAGTCCGGAATTGTGATTCCGGAGCCGCAATGGTTGTGGGCCCACGGCTAGCTGTATCCCTGAACCATTGAGGGTCACACAAGTACTGGATTCGATATTCCCACACGGATACTGAGCTCAATGTGTTGAGCGTACGAAGAGGATTTTAGGGAGTGCGACTTCCTAAAAGTCAACAGGGGTCAAATCGTGATTTCCCGCTGTTGAGGGGCAAAACGGTCATTTTGCACTGGGGTTCTGAAAAATGGTTTTTCAGATTATAGTATTCAGTTTTGGAAACTGAGTCGATCGGTCCGATCTGATTGGTGATCGGAGTTATGATGAAGTCTCGATGATGGGGATGAACTGAATGTTCATCCGTTGGACCCGGGCCCGTTGGGCCGGTCCAAATCCATCATTAAGTCTACTTAAGGTAGACTTAAGCCTAAATCATAATACACACTACAACAAAACTTAATAACCCTAGCTCTAATAGGCGCCGCCTCCCCTCCTCCAAAAGCCTCGCCGCCGCCGTCGCCGGTGCCCGCCGCCGCCGCCGCCGCTTCGCCGGAATTTGTTCCGGCTAATCTTGACGATGAGAATCCGTCTGCGCTGATCTCGTCAGGCCTTCTAGTGCAGGCTGATGAAGGAGTCTCGCATCCGGTCGTGGACCTGATTGACGTAGTCTACCGCCATCTACCGTGAAGTGCCGGTTTCCTCGAGAAACTGGTCGAAGCCAGGCACGAGTTGCCAGCAAGATAGTCATCTAAACACCCTATGAATGTCATAGCCTGTTGTTTATTGAATTGTATTGATCGTCTCCCGGCAATTTTTTTGTTCTTCCGCTGCCTCGCCGGGAGGCGCGATCCGGATCCGCCACGGTTCCCCAACAGTGGTATCAGAGCCAAGGTTCGGTCTGATCAATATAATTGCTGCCTGAATTGTATCTAATCTTTGAATTTCAGATCGAATCGAACAAAAATCTAATGAGTTGTTGCTGCCGGCCGCCGCCGTGTGCGGCGGCGCCCCTCCCCTCTTCCCCGCGCGCATGAGCGCGCGCGGTAGCGCGCTGGTCGCGCGACGGGCCGCGCTTGTTGCGCGGACGGAGGGTGCTGTTGTGCGCAATGTGTTGCGCAACCAGTAGGCGGCGGACGGCCAAACTTGCGCGCAAATTGTTGCACTGGTCGGAGGCTGGCGATGGCCGTTGGGCGCAACGTGCGTGCCTATCGCGGCGCCGCGCGCAAAATTCTTTGATGGCGGCCGCCGCCGGCCGCCGCCATCCGGCGAAGCTCCGGTGATGTCGTGACGGCTGAATTCTTCTAGGGTTTGGTTCAGGCCTGTCCCGGGCAGCCCGTGAAGTTTTCGGGCCGATATACGATATCGGGCCCGTTTTGGTCGATTTTGAAATTTTAAGATTTTTGGGCCTAAAATTGTTTTAAGCACAATATGATATAATTAAAATTAGCAAAATGTGATTTAATTATAAATATGATTTTATAATGAAATATGATTTTGTTGATTAAAATTTGATTTTATCCACAAAATACTATTTTATTATAAAATGCGATTTTATGATTAAAATATGATTTTGCGATAAATAATAGGTTTATTTAATTTATGCATGTTAATTAGATTATCTGCATGATAGGGATGATCGAGAGCCGTGCCCGATTTGTTAGGTGTATGCGATAGGTTTTTGTGATTCGGTTTGTAAATATTTTGATTATCATTTAAAGTGAGCATGTTTGTGGCCCGTTCCCACCCCTTGATAAATGTATCCCTTGTATGTCATGGTAAATTTAAATGTAAAATTACTAGATTTAGTGAGAGGACATCCGAAGACGGTGGACATGACGATCAAATTTATTGAAGACCGAAGATCTGTAAAACCGGAAGCATTGTAATAGGATTGCATTGCATATTGCATTACCCCTAGGATTGGACCCAGGTCCGTGGATGGCAACCACGGACCGCATAGCTCTCGCGATCGATCATCCCAATATTTATATATGTTGATATATAGTTAGTTGAATCCGCATGTTGCATGTTTTAAATTTGATTTAAAATACCTGCATGAGACCAAATTTTCAAAAATAAAATCCCTCGTTTTAAATACGATTTAAAACTAATATCAAGACAAATGTTTATTCGATAAACTGAAGGGTATTTAAAATTGTTTAAATTTCCCTACCTTCCATCAACAATGGGTGTACGTCGATGATACCCGTATACATGGCCCGGCTCATATTATTGAGGGGGTCATGTATGCCGGAAAGCTGTCCACGCCATTGACAATCGTTGTGAGTCGGTTGGAACTCCCTTTAACGTTGGCTCATATTATTGGGGACGTTAAGGGGACCGTCCTTCACGACTCAACATTGATGGATCATCTTGACACGTGATAGTAAACGGCGTCATATTATTGGGCCCTTACTGGACGTGAGGTGAATACATGGAGGTTGCACCGGTTGCAATCGGAAACTACCTTTTGGGGGTCATGGATGACTGATATTATTCGGGTCCATGATCGCTTGATTGGGCTCCGTGTACCCACTAAAGAAACCTGTTTTCTCGATTTCATTAGAGGGTGGTGAAATCGTTAAAATAGTGGGAGGGTAATTCATAAAACTTAACGACCTTGTTTTATGTCTTAGCGATTATTTTTATATAGTTAGTAATGTATGTCTGCTTTCCTTTTCAGTATTACTGCATTTAAAATGGTTTCGATGAAAAACCCGCTCGCTGCTATACTGATAGCAACAGGTTCACCGGTCTGAACTACCAAGACTGGCTCCGCAACCTCAATCTTGTATTGGCTTCGGAGAAACTTCTTTATGCGATAGAGAAGAGTCCTCCAAAGGAAGCCCCTGCCGATATCAGCCCTGAGGAGCTGGTAACGCTTAAACAATGGTGGGACGACGAGGTTAAAGCTCGGTGCTATGTGATGGCATCGATGTCCAATGAAATGCAACGGCGTTTTGAGAAGACGAAGTATGCTGCTGACATACTTTTTCATCTCAAAGAGCTGTACGGGGAGAACTCTCGACATGAGAGGTTCACGGCTGTCAAGGAGCTTATGACAAGCCGCATGCGCGATGGGACTTCGGTCCGCGAGCATGGGGTTCGTATGATTGGGCTCGTTGAAAAGCTGTCGGGCCTTGATATCGCACTTCCACACGAGCTGTCGGTGGATGTACTCCCTCTCGCTACCCGCTGCATTTGACCCAGAGTTGCTGCAGTAGCTATAGGAGATGTTTATTTATTTCTGTCTTCTGATTTTAAGTTGTTATTGAGAAACGTTTAATTTGTTCCCGAATTAATAAAGAACATTATTTCTGTTTCTATGCTTGATAGTGATGGATATTCTTGTATGTTTGCTAATTCGATTTGCAATATTTACAATAATGAATGTTTAATTGGAATTCGGGAACGCGAAAACGATTTATACACCTTAAAAGAGTTGCTGCAGTAGCTATAGGAGATGTTTATTTATTTCTGTCTTCTGATTTTAAGTTGTTATTGAGAAACGTTTAATTTGTTCCCGAATTAATAAAGAACATTATTTCTGTTTCTATGCTTGATAGTGATGGATATTCTTGTATGTTTGCTAATTCGATTTGCAATATTTACAATAATGAATGTTTAATTGGAATTCGGGAACGCGAAAACGATTTATACACCTTAAAATTAAAAGACGTTCCAACTCGTGATGTCAAAGCACATACAAAAACGATTAAAAGAAAACACGATAACTTGAACCCAGCACAACTTTGGCACGCTAGGCTAGGTCATATTTCTCTAAGTAGGATGAACAAGTTAGTTAGGAGTGACATGTTTGATATGTCAGACATTAACTCCCTACCGACTTGTGAGTCTTGTCTTAAGGGAAATATGACTAAGCAACCCTTCAAGGGCAAGGGTGAGCGCGCTCAAGGCCTATTGGATTTGATCCATACTGATGTGTGCGGCCCGTTTAGTATTGGTACTAAATATGGTCACACATACTTCATCACCTTTACCGACGATTTCTCTAGCTATGGGTACTTGTACTTGATGAAGTACAAGTATGAATCCTTTAAAAGGTTCAAAGAATTCAAGGCTGAAGTAGAAAATCAATTAGGCAAAAGTATTAAAGCACTTCGATCTGATCGAGGTGGTGAATACTTAAGTGTTGAATTTCAAGACTATCTGAAAGAGAATGAGATTCTCGCACAATGGACCCCTCCGGCCACACCACAGCTCAATGGTGTAGCGGAGCGTCGTAATCGGACCTTGTTGGACATGGTTCGATCTATGATGAGCTTCACTGAACTTCCTACCTCGTTTTTGGGCTATGCGCTCGAAATGGCGGTAATGTTGTTGAACAATGTCCACACCAAGGCAGTGGATAAGACCCCATATGAGATATGGATGGGCAAACCACCCAAGTACTCATACATGAGGATTTGGGGATGTCCTGCTTACGTGAAGCAGACAGTGGGAGATAAGATGGATACGAGATCCATCTTATGCTACTTCATTGGGTATCCAAAGAAATTCCATTGGATACTACTTCTACTATCCAAGTGACATGAGGATTTGGGGATGTCCTGCTTACGTGAAGCAGACAGTGGGAGATAAGATGGATACGAGATCCATCTTATGCTACTTCATTGGGTATCCAAAGAATTCCATTGGATACTACTTCTACTATCCAAGTGAAACAAAAGTGTTTGTTTCTAGGAATGCCACCTTTATGGAAAGGGAATTTCTACTTGATAGAAAAGGCAAAATAGTAGAACTCGAAGAGGTTCGAGATCCAATCGAAGTACCAGGTGAGTCTCCCGCACCTCCAGAGCCAATATCAGAAATGGTCGCACCTAGGAGATTCGAAAGGGTTCCTAGGGCTCCTGAGAGATATGGTTTTCTCCTTGAAGATGATAAAGGTGATCAAGTTGTTGGATCTGATCCAAGAACTTTCAAGGAGGCAATTTCCGATGCTGATTCTAATTTGTGGCTTGAAGCAATGCAGTCTGAGTTTGACTCAATGCATGCTAACCAAGTTTGGACTCTTGTTAATCCTCCCGAAGGAATTGTTCCTATTGGGTGTAAATGGGTATACAAGAGGAAACTTGGGCCTGATGGTAAGGTAATGACCTACAAGGCGCGACTGGTCGCTAAAGGTTACACTCAAAGACAAGGTGTTGACTATGATGAAACCTTCTCGCCAGTCGCAATGTTCAAGTCGATTAGAATCTTGTTAGCCATAGCCGCATGGTACGACTATGAGATATGACAAATGGATGTGAAAACTGCGTTCCTTAATGGAAACATTAAGGAAGAGATCTATATGATGCAGCCTGAGGGTTTCACATCTGTTGGAAGCGAGCATAAGGTATGCAAGCTTCAGAGATCGATCTACGGTCTCAAACAATTATCGCGAAGTTGGAACCTGAGATTCGATGAAACAATCAAGGAATTTGGTTTCATCAAGAATCCCGAGGAGCCATGTGTATACAAGAAGGTAGTTAAAAGCGCTGTGACATTCCTCGTACTTTATGTTGATGACATTCTACTCATTGGGAATGATGTAGGAATGCTGCAGTCAACTAAGGTATGGTTGTCTAGTAGATTTTCGATGAAGGCCATGGGTGAAGCATCCTATATTCTTGGAATACAGATCTATCGGGATAGATCTAAACGGATGCTCGGACTCACCCAAGCGACCTACATCGATACCATATTTAAGAGGTTCTCATGGAAGAGTCCAAGAGAGGACACCTACCTATGTGCCACGGGGTCACTCTATCTAAGTCTATGTGTCCGAAGACTGATGAGGAGATAGAGAGTATGACACGTGTGCCATATGCCTCGGCAATAGGTAGTATTATGTATGGCATGATCTCGACTAGACCGGATGTCGCATATGCTCTGAGTGTCACGAGCCGCTACCAGGTCAACCCCGGCCAATTGCATTGGAAGGCCGTGAAGGATATTCTTAAGTACTTACGAAGGACTAAGAATATGTTCATGGTCTGTGGGGGTGGTGAACTGAAACTGGAAGGCTACACTGATTCTAGCTTCCAGTGTGACGTGGATGATTCGAAATCAACCTCTGGATTTGTATTCATGCTCAATGGTGGTGCTGTCTCTTGGAAGTGTTCCAAGCAAGACACCATCGCGGATTCAACCACTAAGGCTGAGTACATCGCAGCATCAGCTGCTGCTAAGGAGTCCGTTTGGATAAGGAATTTCGTCCAAGAGTTGGACGTCATTCCTAATGGAGTTGGTCCAGTCTCGGTGTACTGCGACAACATGGGTTCCGTTGCGCAAGCAAAGGATCCTAGGTCTCACCAAAGATCCAAACACATACTGAGGAAATACCACATAATCCGGGATATTGTGGCTAGAGGTGACATAGCAGTTGAGAGAGACGACTCTGCGGACAACGTTGGTGATCCACTTACGAAGCCCTTGCCTGGACCGTTGTTTGAAAAACATCGCGAAACAATGGGACTGCGTCTGATGAGTAGTTGGCTTTAGGGCAAGTGGGAGATTGTTAGAGTAGATGCCCAACTAGCCAATTTGTGGCGTGTGGGTTTATAGACTCTTGTATGAAACAATCTTTATATATGATATTCGCATTTATTCATATGGAATTCTTTACTTTCATTGTGTTGTATGATAATTAACAATTGCGTTGAGTAAAGACATAGAATGCACTAAAGTGTATGTTAGATGTGATAGTGGGTATGACGGCTATCATGAAACACATCTAATAGTCACTGTGTATTCTGAACATGTTCCTAGTCGATTGGGCTGTCAAAATGAGGATAAGGCCGCCCGAGCTCGAGACTAGTATCTGCGATGCGATGTACCACGTTTCATTGGTAGGGAACATTGTGATGTTATGAGCATGCAGATAGATAGTGACCTGGTGATCTATCGAACTACCCTCGTTCGGACTTTTCAAGTGGTTACCATTTGTCGAGTGGATAAGTCCGAGGTCTTGGTTGTACTGATTAGTCCTCACGACTCGAAACGTAATTGAGACTCTACATGATAGGCGTCTCACTTTGACTCGTTTTCCGACTCACTTGGGGTCATTAGGCGACGGGATTGGGTGAGACCCCGATGCATGTAGGACTCGATGCATCATTGTCGAGGATTCATCGCTCGCAGACATGCGTGGATATCCTATGCTATCTGAGGGGATAATAGTGTATAAATCTCTGGACAGAGTACTAGAAGTGTTTTAGGTAAATGTGTTTACCTAGTTACACTCGCGATGTCACTATTTGATCTCCAAGATGTATGCATAGCTATCGGATCTTTAGCGACTCTCGATTTACCAATGGTCGTTGATCTGATCGGGATATATGGATTGTAAAGGACCGTATTCGGGATATATGGATTGAAAGGACCGTATTGTACGCTAACCACGACCAACTGGTTCTTTCAGGCACTATCAGTGATACATAGGGGATCATGGGGCGATGTTGCTAGACGCTCTTACCATGATCCGTTGGGCAAGTCCGGAATTGTGATTCCGGAGCCGCAATGGTTGTGGGCCCACGGCTAGCTGTATCCCTGAACCATTAAGGGTCACACAAGTACTGGATTCGAGATTCCTGCACGGATACTGAGCTCAATGTGTTGAGCGTACGAAGAGGATTTTAGGGAGTGCGACTTCCTAAAAGTCAACAGGGGTCAAATCGTGATTTCCCGCTGTTGAGGGACAAAACGGTCATTTTGCACTGGTGTTCTGAAAAATTATTTTTCAGATTATAGTATTCAGTTTTGGAAACTGACTCGATCGGTCCGATCTGATCGGCGATCGTAGTTATAATGAAGTCTCGGTGATGGGGATGAACTGAATGTTCATCCGTTGGACCCGGGCCCGTTGGGCCGGTCCAAATCCATCATTAAGTCTACTTAAGGTAGACTTAAGCCTAAATCATAATACACACTACAACAAAACTTAATAACCCTAGCTCTAATAGGCGCCGCCTCCCCTCCTCCAAAAGCCTCGCCGCCGCCGGTGCACGCCGCCGCCGCTTCGCCGGAATTTGTTCCGGCCAATCTTGACGAGGAGACTCCGTCCGCGCTTATCTCGTCAGGCCTTCTAGTGCAGGCTGACGAAGGAGTCTCGCATCCGGTCATGGACCTGATTGACGTAGTCTACCACCATCTACCGTGAAGTGCCGGTTTCCTCGAGAAACTGGTCGGAGCCAGGCACGAGTTGCCAACAAGGTAGTCATCTAAACACCCTATGAATGTCATAGCCCGTTGTTTATTGAATTGTATTGATCGTCTCCCGGCAATTTTTTTGTTCTTCCGCTGCCTCGCCGGGAGGCGCGATCCGGATCCACCACGGTTCCCCAACAACAAGTACTGGTTTCTCAATTCCTGTAAGAAAATTAAGCTCAATTTGTTGAGTATAGTAGGAGGAAGGATGGGAGTGTGACTTCCTAAAATTAACTGGGGTAGAAATGAGATTTCCTAAATTGTCTTGGACTAGTATGACTATCCTTAAAGCTGATAGGGGCCTAACTTCTATTTTGGATTAGGTGGTCTGAAAAATTATCTTCACATCATAATGTTCAGTTTTGTAAAGTTGTAGATCGGTCCGATCTGATCGTCAATTGGGATTATGAGGAAGCCACAACTATGGACTTGAAACCAATGTTCAAGCCAATTAACCTGGTTTAAGCCCATGGAAAATCTATAAATAGGGGCCCTGAGGTATTCATTTTACTCGAACTATAAGTTGTATTGACAACTAATCATTTGGGTTGAGAACTCTCTTATCCCCTCTAGTATATTTTCCTTCTCCTCCTACTTTCCCCACGCCGCCGTCGCGTCGCCGCCGCCGCCGTCGTCACCGTCGAAAGTTGTTCCGATCGTCTCGACGAGGAGATTCCGCTCGCGAAACTTTCGTGGGTAAAATAACAAAATATGATTTTATTTATAAAATATGATTTTATTTATAAAATATGATTTTATAATTAAAATATGATTTTGTTGGATAAAATCAAATTTGATTTGATTATTTATTTACATCAATTAATTAGATTAATTGAATAGATAATGTTTGGATGATCGAGAGCCATGTCCAGTGTGTTAGGTGTATGCTAGGTTTTACATTTCTTGGTTGTAATATTGTTGAAATCATATCAAAGTGGGCCTGGTTTATGGCCCATTCCCCACCCCATTAAAATGTATCCCTATTTGTCATGAATATTTAAATATAAATATTAGACTTAGTGGGAGGATAACTTTGAAAATGATGGAGATGATGATCAAAGATATTGAAGATCGAAGGCGTGAAACTGAAAGCTTATGTAATAGAATTGCATTTGCATACTGCATATCACCTAGGATTGGACATAGATCCGTGCTTGGCAACCACGGATCGCATAGCTCTCGGTTATCGATCATCCCAATTATATATGTGATATATATCTGTTAAATTCGCAAATTTTAAATTTTGAATTAAAATTATTGAGACCAAATTTCAAAAATTAAAATACCTCATTTTAAATTTGATTTAAAATTTATATCAATATTAAAGTTTCATGATTAAATTGAAGAAACTTAGTTTATTGATAATTATGAGGAAATGTGACAAAAATTTATCTAAGAGAGTCCTTTATAGAACGACTTAAAAATGGCTTGTACCGGCTAGTCTCCCTGAAGGGCGTATATTTGTCTAAGGAAGTTGGTTTTTAAGTGGGCCTTAGCCCCTCCAACTACCTGGAATCACTCTTAGAGAATGTTAGTCAATGACTTCTAAATTGATCATAAAACACAAGTTTACGATAAGATCATGAAGCTAAGGGAATTTAAATATTGTTTAAAATTTCTTACGTTCACCAAAAATGGTGTACGTCGATGCTATCCGTACACATAGCCTGACTCATATATTGGGGTGGGGTAGGGGTTCGTGTGTGCCGGAAAGCTGTACACGTCATTGACACTTGCTGTGAGCGTATATTTGTCTAAGGAAGTTGGTTTTTAAGTGGGCCTTAGCCCCTCCAACTACCTGGAATCACTCTTAGAGAATGTTAGTCAATGACTTCTAAATTGATCATAAAACACAAGTTTACGATAAGATCATGAAGCTAAGGGAATTTAAATATTGTTTAAAATTTCTTACGTTCCACCAAAAATGGGTGTACGTCGATGCTATCCGTACACATAGCCTGACTCATATTATTGGGGTGGGGGAGGGGTTCTGTGTGCCGGAAAGCTGTACACGTCATTGACACTTGCTGTGAGTTGGATGGAACTCCCATTACGTTGGCTCATATTATTGGGCATGTTATGGTGACAGTCAATTACAACTCAACATTAATGGATCATCTTGACACGTGATAGTAATCGACATAATATTATTGGGATCTTACTGGACGTGAGGTAAATACATGGAGGTTGCACCTGTTGCAATTGGGCTCTATCTTTTGAGGATCATTGTTGACCGATATTATTCGAGACCGTGATTCTTTGATTGGACTTTGTGTATCCACTAAGGAAACTAGCTTTCTCGATTTCATTAGAGAATGGTGAAATCGTTAAAATAGTGGGAGGGTAATTCATAAAACTATATGACCATGTTTATGTCTTAGCGTTTTTCATGAATAGTCTGTAATGCATGTCTATTTTTCCTTTCAGTATAAACTGCTTTAATCATGTCTTTGGTCAAAAATCCACTTGCTGCTATACTGGATAGCAATAAGTTCACAGGCCTGAACTATCAAGATTGGCTCCGCAATCTTAAGATTGTTTTTGCTTCGGAGAAACTTCTCTACGCGCTAGAGAAGAGCCCTCTGAAGGAGGCCCCTGCCAATGTCAGTCCTGAGGAGCCGACAGAGCTGAAAAATTGGTGGGATGACGAGATTAAGGCATGATGCTATATGATGGGATCGATGTCCAACGAATTTCAGCGACGATTTGAGAAGACGGAGCATGATGCTGACATACACCTTCATCTCAAGTAGCTGTATGGGGAGAACTCTCGGACGGAGAGGTTCACTACTGTCAAGGAGCTCATGACGAACCACATGCGTGAGGGACTTCGGTCCGCGAGCATGGGGTCCTTATGATTGGGCTCATTGAGAAACTAGTGGGCCTCAAAATCGTGCTTCCACATGATTTGTATGTGGATCTGCTTCTCCACTCACTCCCTGTTGTATTTGACCCATTTGTGGTCAACTTCAACATGAACAAGCCGGATTCCACCCTTGAAGAGGTGGTAAACATGTTTGTCGTGTTTGAGGGACTATAAAGAAGGACAAGCACATCCTCCTTTTGGGCTCTTCTTCCTCTGCAAAGAAGGGGCCCAAACACAAGAGTAAGAAGCGTTCTGCCCCTGCGAAGGAGGAAAAGCCCACCAAGAAGCCCAAGGCAAGGGCTCCAAACCCAAAAAATTTGAAGACTTCTGCCACCACTGTGTCAAGCCTGGGCATTGGAGGATGAACTATAGGGATTACCTCGAGCAGTTGCGAACTGCAAAAGTTATAATCTACATTGAAATAAATATGTCTCTTAACTTGACTTCTTGGGTTCTTGATATCGGATGTGGATCTCATATCTGCAATGACTTGCAGGTAATGACAAGAAGTCGGCGTCTTAGGGAGGATGAGACCCACTTGAGGTTTGACAACGGAGCAAAGTTGCGGCCGAAGCTATTGGAGATGTTTATTTATTTCTTAATTCACATTTTAAGTTGTTGTTGAGAGATGTTTTATTTGTTCTTGAGTTAATAAAAAATATTATTTCTGTTTCTATGCTTGATAGTGATGGATATTCTTGTCATTTTGCTAATTCAATTTGCAATATTTACAAGAACGAATGTTTAATAATAATTGGGGAACGCGAAAACGATATGTACACCTTAAAATTGAGAGAAGTTCCAACTCATGGAAACACATGCAACAACAATCAAAAGGAAAAATGACAGTCTAAATCGGGCACAACTTTGGCACGCTAGGCTAGGTCATATTTCCTTAAATAGGATGAACAAGTTGTGTGACGCCCAAACCCATGGGAGCCAACGGAATTGGAGTAAATTTAAAATTTGAAAGAAATAGAAGGACTAAATTCGAAATAAAGTAAGGTGTATTCCCTTACACAAAACTGAAACGAAGCCGATGGCGCCAAAGGTAAACAGTAGAAACAGATTTGACAAACATATTCAATACACTATTGCGAAATGCGATATTACAACTACTGGAACTCTATATGAATTCTCCGTTGTTGTAATGGATCTTAATACAGTTGTCAAAAGATCAAAAACAACAACAGCTATGACTACACGGAACGCCGGTCGTTGACAAACAGACGCAGCCCCCAGATCCGGTTCAACTTGCGCCACCCGCCTGCCCCTGAGCTGCCTCACCTGCATCGGGAAAACTAGTGAGCCTAGGGGCTCAACAAGTAAAACTGAGGATAACAAGATCACATAAATGCAGGCATATCTGAATCGTAATACAAAAATTAAAGGAAGACATCTGAATCTGAAATCTCGCTACTGAAAGACAACTCGAAACTCGGATCTGAATTGCTTATACTGGATGACTTGTGGTCTAGAGGCTCTCTGGTGGTCCTTGTGCATGAAGCATGTTAACTGATCAGTAACTCTCTGTGAAGGGATTACAATATTTCCATAATCATGTCCCTTCCATGAAGGGATTACGGTCCTACTGTAATCTTGTCCCTTCCTGAGTGACCGGGTCCTCTATACCATAAATCCGTAAATCTGAAACTTTAGTTCCTTTAACTGAAATAGCTATATACTGGCTCTTGATTGAAAGTCGATCACTGAAATCTGGTAGATTCACTGCTATGAAACTCATTTTTTTAAAAAAAAACACTACTGAGTGTACAGCTGGACTCGGAGCTGATGATAGCAAGAACCAGCTCTGAAGGAACGACTCGAGCGTGCAATCAGATGTGGTTAAAGAAACAGATCTTAGGTGTGGAAGGATGCACACATATGTGAATAACAGCTTTGACTAGAAAGAATAGCTTGTGAATGGGAAAGACAGATCTGATTCTTCGAAAACAGATTTGACATAGGGAAACAGATTTGACTGAACAAAACAGATCTAATTGAGAAAACAGTAACAGGAGCTTCGGAGCAAGTAATTCAGATTTGGTAGGTTACTCAGCTGTGAGAGACCCAAACAACAGATTTGGCTAAGAACAATGTTACGCATAGAAACAGACTTGGCTAAGAAACACGAAATACTGCTTCGACTCAGACAATCTGTAAACAAACTAGCTTCGCTTATCCAATCAGAACTTGCTCCCGATCGAACCAGCGTTTCTTATCCGTTTAGATTCAATATCCAGAACCTTCGCAATACTTAAGAACAAGAAGAAACTTCTCTTGTCTTTATCTTAACTGGAACCTGTACAACTCAGTATATTTTAAAACACAGATGCTTGCTAAACCTCCTGGTGAGTTTCCTCAAAACTAAAGCATCAAAGCAGTGAATCCATAGCTCAACTCAAACATTAACTGAAACTGAACATGCAAGCATACATAGAAAACAACAAAGTAATATATGTTTTCCAGATGTAGCAAGAAACAATTTTACTTGCCTGAATGCTAAACCTCCTGGTGAGTTTCCTCAAAACTAAAGCATCAAAGCAGTGAATCCATAGCTCAACTCAAACATTAACTGAAACTGAACATGCAAGCATACATAGAAAACAACAAAGTAATATATGTTTTCCAGATGTAGCAAGAAACAATTTTACTTGCCTGAAAGAAGATCGCAACGTGCAGATGGCCGCGGCTGGAAGTCTCCTCAAGCACACTCCTGTGAACCTTTTAGTATTTTGAAAAGA
The DNA here is from genome assembly GCA_001598015.1 of Dorcoceras hygrometricum. Lineage (NCBI taxonomy): Eukaryota > Viridiplantae > Streptophyta > Magnoliopsida > Lamiales > Gesneriaceae > Dorcoceras > Dorcoceras hygrometricum. The sequence goes on along the minus strand of KQ993828.1, from coordinate 167,333 downwards.
ACTTAACGTTTTCTTGCAACCAAAATGAATACAGAACCTCACGCAAAACATTTTATACAAGGAAGAATGATTGGGTAGTAGGTAAAAACACTTGAGTAGGCATGGTTGTCGTGCCAATTCTTGTCCTTTTAAAAGATTTGCTAAAAACTCCCTACTTCTATTTTAAATTTGAAATCATGCTACCTTATTTTAGCAAAACAGATCTTCCAGCTGAAATCATTTTATTTGTAAAGGAAATTCAGATCTGGACCATTTCAGATTTGTTCTTGGGCGAAATCCTTCTGGAACCTTCTGACCGTTGCTTCAAAGCTGCGAAAAAGAAAAATCAGGTTTGAACTGAAATCTTAAATGCTCGGAAATCTCAAAACAGCCCTTAGAAAAGATAGGCTAATCAATTTGTGGTCTTATGGATTTTGGGGAGCTACAACTCTACCCTCTTTAATGAAATTTCGTCCTCGAAATTTACTTACCAAACAGCTCTGGGTAGAGACTACGCATATCCTCTTCTGTCTCCAAAGTTGATTCCCGCTCAGATTGGTTAGACCACCGAACTTTAACCATTGGGATGCTACTGTTTCTTAACTTCCTATTCTCTCTATGAAGAATCCTTTCTGGTCGTTCCTCATAACTCAGATCTGGTGCAAGTTGGATTGGCTCATAGCTTAAAACATGCGACGGGTTGGGAACATATTTCCTCAAAGCTGATATGTGAAAAACATTATGCACCGAGGACAGATGTGGGGGTAAAGCTAGTGTGTAAGCCAGCGTTCCTACTTTGTCCAAGATCTCGTATGGACCAATGAACCTTGGGCTTAGCTTACCCTTCTTCCCAAATCTCATTACGCCTTTCATCGGTGCTACCTTTAAGAAAACATGATCTCCAGATTCGAAGCTCAACTCGCGACGTCTGCTGCCAGCATAGCTCTTTTGCCTGCTTTGAGCGGTTCTCAATCGATCTCTTACTTTCTTAATAGCTTCAGCAGTTTGTTCTACTAATTCTGGTCCCAAACCAGCTCGTTCTCTTATCTCTTCCCAATGAATGGGTGTTCTGCATTTTCTGCCATAGAGAGCTTTGTAAGGTGCCATCTGAATGGATGCTTGAAAACTATTGTTGTAAGTGAATTCTACCAAAGGCAGGTTTGAATCCCAGCTTTCTGAAAAATCACTGATACAAGCTCTGAGCAGATCTTATAATATCTTAATCACCCTTTCTAATTGACCATCTGTTTGGGGGTGAAAAGTTGTGCTAAAGGTTAACTTAGTATCCAAAGCTCTATGTAAACTCTTCCAAAAGGCTGATGTAAACTTTGGATCTTTGTCAGATACAATCGAAACTGGAATCCCATGAAGTCATACTATCTCTCTTATATACAACTCAGCGTATTTCCTCACATCATAAGTTGTCTTAACTGGTAAGAAGTGAGCAGATTTGGTAAGTCGGTCTACTATAACCCATATTGAATTGTATCCTTGGACAGATCTGGGTAACCCAACTACAAAATCCATCGATACTCTCCCACTTCCATTCTGGTATCGACAGGGGTTTTAGCATCCCAGCTGGTCTCTGATGCTCAGCTTTGACCAACTGACAAGTCAGGAACTCTGAAACAAATCTAGCAATATCATGTTTCATGCCCGGCCACCAATACAGCTTCTAAAGATCTTTGTACATCTTAGTGCTCCCCGGATGCACTGTACATGGGGTTGTATGAGCTTCTGTCATCAGATCTACTCATAATCTGCCTTGATATCTGACAACTCCTCTCGCTGAAGTATAGAGATTACTACCTCTCTCTATATCTTGCTTAACCCACTTCTGCAGCTGCTCATCTAGCAGCTGTACTTCTCGGATCTGATCTAACAGATTTTATCGAAATGTGTGATCTGCTAGAACTGCGGTACTATGACGGGGAATCAGCTCTAGCCAGAAATTCTCAATCTCATATGCTAAGGGTCTCTGAGCTGTGATCTGAGTTAACCCTATCGACTTCCTGCTAAGAGCATCTGCCACCACATTGGTTTTTCCTGGGTGGTAGCTAATGGTACAATCGTAATCTTTGACCAGCTCTAACCACCTCCTCTGTCTCATATTCAATTCTTTCTGGGTAAAGAAGTACTTTAAACTCTTATAATCTGTAAATATCTCACACTTTTCCCCATACAGATAATGTCTCCAGATCTTAAGGGCGAAACCACAGCTGCTAATTCTAAATCATGCGTGAAATAATTCTTCTCGTGGTTCTTCAGTTGTCTGGAAGCATATGCTATTACTCTACGATCCTGCATCAAAACAGCTCCTAAACCTAGCTTGGAAGCATCTGTGAAGATCACAAAATTCCCTTGTTCAGAAGGCATGGTCAAAACTGGAGCTTCTATCAACGCTTGCTTCAACTTCTCGAAACTTTGCTGACAACTAGGGGTCCATTCAAATTTAAATTGTTTCCTAGTCAACGAAGTCAATTGAACTGCTGTCCTTGAAAATCCTTGAATAAATCATCTGTAATATCCAGATAGTCCCAAAAAGCTCCTCACTTCTGAAATAGATCTGGGCACAGGCCAGTCTCGCACAGCTTCTACCTTAGTTGGGTCTACTTCTAAACCATCCTTAGAGATGATGTGACCTAGAAACGCAAATTTCTCCAGCCGAAACTCACATTTGATAAACTTAGCAAACAATCTCTTGTCCTTCAAAACTTGTAACACTATACGAACCTGAGCGGCATGCTCGGAGCTGTTCTTGGAATATAATAAGATATCATCTATAAACACTATTACAAATTGATCCAAAAATGGCTGGAAAACTCTATTCATCAGATCCATAAAAATAGATGGAGCATTAGTTAGTCCAAAAGGCATCACTAAAACTCATAATGACCGTATCTTGTCCTGAAAGCTGTCTTATATACATCGGACTCTTTAATCTTCAGCTGATGGTATCCAGATCTTAAATCTATCTTAGAGAACACTACTACTCCCTTCAACTGATCAAACAATTCCTCTATCCTAGGCAAGGGGTACTTATTCTTAATGGTAAGCTTGTTCAACTCACGGTAGTCTATACACAATCTGAAACTCCCATCCTTTTTCTTAACGAACAAAACTGGGGCTCCCCACGGGGATGTACTAGGTCAAATAAATCCCTTATCCAACAGATCCTGAATTTGTTCTTTCATCTCTGTAGGAGCAAGCCTATAGGGAGGTCTGGAAACCAGAGCTGCTTCAGGCACTAAGTCGATAGAAAACTCTATCTCTCTATCTGGAGGTAAACCACTGATGTCTTCTGGAAACACTTCAGGGAACTCGTTCACCACCTCCACATCTGAAAGTCGGGGTTTACTAGAAACGGCTAGGGAGGATAAACTCGCTAGAAACCCTACTCCACCTTTCATCAACCAACGCTGGGCCTTCAAGGGGGAGACAAAGCGGGGAACTCTCTGAAGCTGGTCAGATTTGAATGAAATCTGAGATCCCGTGGACATATTCACAACTACTGTCCTGAGCTTAAAGTATATCACTACTCCATATCTAGATAACCATTCTATTCCCAAAATCAAATCGAATTCAAGCATGGGCAAAACAATCAAATTGGTGGTAACTAAATGTCCTTGAAGTTCAAGCTCTAAGTCACGATATATACTACAAGATATCAACTATTCTCCTGATGGTACAGTTATGCAATAGCCTATAGACAATCCTTCTGGCTTATGTGGTAACTTCGCAAAAATCCTCAGCTATAAAGGAATGGGTCGCACCCAAATCTAATAGGGCAAAGGAGGACAAACCAGCAACCAAAATCTTACCCGTAATCATTGTAGAATTTGGGTTAGCTTGTTCAGCTATCATGACGTAAGCTCTTCTGGGCACCAGTTGTTTCGACTGAGGACAGAACTTAGAGATGTGGCCTTAGCACCACACTTATAACATCCGCTCTGGCCAGCTTTGCATTGTCCCGGGTGGTTCTTATGGCACTTGGGACAAACCGGCTTACTAATTCCGACTGGTACTGCACTGATAGGTTGGGCTGGTATAGGTTTTGGTTCTTGGGGTCGCTGCTGGTTCTTATTCTGTTTCTTAAATGGCCTCGGATCTGCCTGCTGAAAATATTTCCTCCTCTATTGTCTCTTCTGTTCCACATCTTTCCAATCCCTCTCCACTCGCAGGGCCTTATCTACTGCTTCCCTATAAGATCTGAGTCCTGCTAACCTAACATTCAACTTGAGTGCAGGTCTCAATCCTTCCACAAAGTGGCTCAGCTTCTCCTCGGGGTCCCTTCCAATAAGAGGTAAAAAGTAACAGCCTCTCTCAAACTTCTGGATGTACTCTTGCACAGTCAGACTCCCTTGCTTCAAGGTCAAGACTCTCGTTTCAACTCAGATCCCTTGTCTGTTGTGAAGTACTGCTCAAAGAACACTCGTTTGAACGCATCCCACGAGAGATTTTCCAAATATACTAACAGCTTTGATCCCTCCCACCAGATCATTGCATCATCTCTTAGCATATAGATAGCGCACCTTGGCCTATCCAGATCTAGAATCGGAAGGTACTCAAAAATCACTTCCATGGACTTAATCCAGCTCTCAGCAACAAGTGGATATGTTGTACCACTGAACTCCTTCGGTTTCTGTCTTCAAAACCTCTTCTGGGAATCATCATAATGCGGTCCCCTGCTGCTCGAAGATTGACCGTTGCCTCTGCCGGATTGCTCTACCAACAGCTCTAAGAGTTGGGCAATACGAGCGTTACTATCTGGATTGGTTTCGTCTACTGGGGTGCTTCTTCTACCTCTCCCTCTTCCTGACATCTTAATCTATAGCCCGCAATCCACCACAAAATAACATCAGAACTCGAAAGAGAAAGAACTCTTAACATAACAATAAAACTCACAAATCAGGAGATGCGGACGATGAAAGCTGCTCCAGACTGGGAAGGGTGTGTTTATCTCAGGAACCATGATCTGATACCAAGTTGTGACGTCTAAACTCATGGGAGCCAACGGAATTGGAGTAGATTTAAAATTTGAAAGAAATAGAAGGATGAAATTCGAAATAAAGTAAGTTGTATTCCCTTACACAAAACCGATGGCGCCAAAGGTAAACAGTAGAAACAGATTTGACAAACAGATTCAATACATGATTGCAAAATGCGATATTACAACTACTGGAACTCTATATGAATTCTCCATTGTTGTAATGGATCTTAATACAGTTGTCAAAAGATCAAAAATAACAACAGCTGTGACTACGCGGAACGCCGGCCGTTGACAAAACACGCAGCCCCCAGATCTGGTTCAACTTGCCCCACCCGCCTGCCCCTGAGCTGCCTCACTTGCATCGAGAAAACTTGTCAGGCCTCATGCTCACATCAGAGTAAAACCATGCAAACACAAGCGGAAGCTACTAAAAAGTGGTTAAAATTTTTGCTTTTGGCCCGACAGAAAGATAACATAATTTAAAATACAACAATACTCAAAATAATCCCAGTTTTATAAATCTACAACACCACAAATAGTCAAGTACAATAATTTCCCAACGGATAATACAACACAAGTACTGATAGACTGCCAACTATATAGATCTAAGCATCACCCTGGATCCCACCCGCGGTGATACCAGTGCATATAATTAATAACATACTGGGACACTCTAACTACCTCATGGGCACCTCCAGCTGGGTTAAAACCACGACCAGCTTTAAAACCTGGGATACCTGAAAACAAACAGGCAAACAACACAACAGCCCCAGAGGGACCTCGGGGTCAAACCCCAGTACGGAGAGCAACTATAAAACAGCAATGAATAGCAAAAGATAAGATGCAGATGCTATGCATGAAGAACAGTACAACAGTTGAATGCTACAACCGAATAAGGAGCCAAGGAATTCAAGAACAGCACCATAGCCGATAAAAAATTCTGCGAAGAAAGGTTAGTGGCCACTGGTGTGTGTACAAGCATAGGGGATTACCCGCTCATCTTTACACCACACCAGAAATACCAGATGCATCAACAACTCAACCTGTTGTTGCCCAAACCATGAACTGTGGTAGTTAACCACTCGGCGCATGGTGGCTAATAAATACGAGCAGGGAGATGAGAGTGCGGTATTGCCGCTCGCCCTCAAAATCTGGTAAGAACAGAACAGCAATAAGAACAGGACATGGCTGCAACAGCTGAATGGAAATGATAATGCGTATGCAATGCAACAGTTAAACCAGCACATAAACAACAATGCAATGCATACACAGCAAACACATAATATCCATGCCTATTCCAGCCGTAATACAAGCTCAACATCCGTACCTCACCAGCTTCTGACGCTACAATTACCACACACACAACTGCTACACGCTGTTGTTGCCCAAACCATGAACTGTGGTAGTTAACCACTCGGCGCATGGTGGCTAATAAATACGAGCAGGGAGATGAGAGTGCGGTATTGCCGCTCGCCCTCAAAATCTGGTAAGAACAGAACAGCAATAAGAACAGGACATGGCTGCAACAGCTGAATGGAAATGATAATGCGTATGCAATGCAACAGTTAAACCAGCACATAAACAACAATGCAATGCATACACAGCAAACACATAATATCCATGCCTATTCCAGCCGTAATACAAGCTCAACATCCGTACCTCACCAGCTTCTGAGCTACAATTACCACACACACAACTGCTACAACGAAGTCCGAGCAACACAGATCTGTCACCTGCTAAATCAACACAAGCTACTGCTCAAAAGCCGAAACACAAAACAACAGCATCTAGGAGTTACAACTCCACCAGAGCTTATCTACCTTCCAAACTTAACGGAAAGCTCTAACAAAACTTAAAGGTAGAATTCTCACTTATCCCAACGAACTACTGGCACGGCAGGGACGCTTATGCTAACAAACTACACAAGGGAGATGTCTTAGCGATTCTGCGATCCTCTTCCAGCTCCTTCAAAGCCTTATAAAGAGGTATAGAACGAAGCGCCTTAGCGAGAGGAGTCCAACGCTACCACTCTCACTCTCTTCGGAGTTGCCTACCACCGGAAATTAGGACGGATAAGGTTACGATGAACAGTAACTAAGGTATCGCGACAAGATTTGAAAACGAAGGAAATATTTCTAAGTGTCGGGGAAACAAATAATAGAGAACAGCAGCTAAGTCCCCTATTAAATACACTTCTCAACAGCTGACAGAAGCAAGAACAGATTTCACCGACAAAACAGTTGTCACAACTAACATTCCCAACCAGCAGCTGAAATCTCGCATCAGCTTTTGCCTATTACTAAACAGCGAACAACTAAACAAAACGACGTCGCCCGCTAGTCACTGCTGATCGCTAACCAACAGCTGATCGAACCAACAGCTGCTCTTTCAAACAACGCTAAGGCTAAACTGCGTCGCACCAACTTAACCAAACGACGTCGCAGAGGGACACGTCATCTCGCTACCAACATCTGATCAACAAACCAGCAGCTGAATAAAAAAACGCACCAAATCTCTCAACAGCTGATGTCTATCATAACCAACAGCTGGTACAAAGCGCTCCACTCAAAACGCTGTCGATACAACTTATCAAAACGACATAGTTTCGGTATCCTATACAAAACACGCTAACGAAACCAACAGCTGGTTCCTGTTCACTAAACTTCGTCGCTTCAGAGTCCCTTAGCGCTCTCTGCTGATCATCGCAACTAAAATACCAACAGCTGATCACTCGCAACAGCTGGATACACGCTAATACACCAACGACTGAAATCTAACGAAGCACTGCTGCTCCAACTGATTCCTACTACTATTGTTGATATCTTTCCAACTGCTGATTCCAGAACTTAGGCAAATTCGATGGCTACGCCAAGCACATCGACCAACGGCTGGTCTAAACCCGACCAACACCTGATTGCGAAAACACAGGTCTCACATCTCTCCCCCACTAAAACACGATTTCGTCCTCGAAATCAACAAGTCCAGGAACAACTCATCTGAACCCAAGAGTTCAAGATATCTGAGCAAACAACAAACAACAACTAGGGAAAAGAACAACCAAAAACTAACGGCTACTGGAAAATCTGATACAACATCTATTCAAACAGATGCGGCCACTCACGCTGCATCTTCTCTTCCATCTCCCAGGTAGCTTCTTCCCTACCATGTTTGCTCCATTGCACCATTACCAAAGGAATGGTTTTATTCCTCAACTGTTTCACTTTTCTGTCTAGAATCCGCAAGGGATACTCTACATAACTCAACTTCTGATCTAGCTTAACCTCGTCAGTTCTTAGCACATGAGACTGATCTGGCTCATACTTCCTTAACATGGAAACATGAAAGACATCATGTAGAGAAGATAATTCTGGTGGCAACAACAGCCGATACGCCAAAGGGCCAATCCTCTCAACTATTTCATACGGTCCAACATAACGAGGGGCTAACTTTCCCTTGCGACCAAAGCGCATAACACTGCGAAACGGAGAAACTTTAAGGAATACCTGATCACCAACCTGAAACTCTAGAGGTCGACGCCTCTTATTCGCATAACTGGCTTGGCGATCCTGGGCAGCTTTCATCCGCTGAAAAATCAGATCCACATGATCCTTCATCTGCTGCACAAAATCTGGGGCAGACAGCTGCTTCTCCCCCACTTCTTCCCAACATACAGGCGATCTGCACTTTCTGCCATACAAAGCCTCAAACGGAGATATGCCAATCGTCACTTGGTAGCTGTTATTGTAGGAAAACTCAACCAAAGACAATGCGTCTTGCCAACTACCACCAAAATCCATCACAACAGCTCGTAACATATCCTCCAATGTCTGGATAGTTCTCTCAGATTGGCCATCTGACTGGGGGTGATACGCTGTACTCATGGCCAATCTGGTACCCAAATCTGCTTGTAAAATCTTCCAAAACCTGGAAGTAAACCTTGGATCTCGGTCTGAAACGATCGAAACAGGCACACCGTGCAGTCTAACCACAAAATCAACGTATAGTTTCGCCATTTTGATGGATCTGTTTTGACAGATCCTGATTAAGTTTTGAATTACACAAAACCTGTTATTGTGTTTCTAACAATTCCACTTGAGTGTACAGATTCCAGGATCGAAGAAGATGATGAACAGTCGAAGAATCTGTCCAGCCGATGGTTCAAGATTAAGTTCAGCAGTTGGTTTGGTGCATTCATTTAGACGGCAGCTGGATTAGCAATGGAGACATCCAAAGTTGAATCAATTGTTCGTAATCAGGCGGAGGCCAATTCAGACCAGCAGATGTGATTATTGTTTAGAGAGCTTGAACCAGCTGGAGCGCTAACAAGAGCTGTTATCAGCAGTGATGATGTCAGCATATATAATGGAGATAGCTGTGAGCAGCAAGGATGACGTCATCACAATCAGCAGATGGTTAGAGTTCAGCAGATGGCTAAAGTGGAATGGATTCAGCAGAAGCGCAAAGACAAAGATTCAGCAGATGGTTTCGCGCTAAGAACCAGCAGGTAGCTTGTACATCCAGACGCAAGAGAGAAGCGACGTCATAGAGGAGGAAATCCAGTCGCAAGCTACTGTT
>KQ993828.1:131917-156824 GCA_001598015.1 Dorcoceras hygrometricum | reverse complement strand
TGAATCAGCAGCGAAGCAGTTGACGATTTACGAGTGGATGTCAACTACTGAGCGTAATTAAAATGGCAAAAACGACAAGACGCAATCAACTCTCAAGATGGAAAGAATCAATGGCTGAAATAGAGTCGTGCAATTGCCTGAAATTAAGGGAACAAGATTTGTACTATACTGGGAAATAGTACAATTTACAGAGGAGCGTTGCACGTATTTGGAAAGACGACGAATTAGCCTTGACAAGCACAGAACAGATTTGGAATCTATCTAACGGCTTTATTCAAACAGATGCTATATATGCGAAGGCAACGCCATTGAAGAAGGTTGACGATGTTGGTGAGACTGTGAGTTCGAAGCAGTGAGACCAGAGAGTTGTTGTTGCACAGAAAAGAAAAATAAGTAGAAGACAACAACAGAGGGAAAATGAACAGAAAGACGAAGCAATCGATCGCCATTAGAGAGGAGCTTTCACGAGAGTCGATTGCGGAGTTTTAATTAGCTTGTTTAGAGCAATTTCCCTAGTGTATGAGAAACAGAGAGTTGAGAGCTTCATTGTAACAATCTCACACGCAGAGATTCATTCACATCCATTGGTGAATGAATCTCAAAACGTTTCAAACAGTCCCGTCCAAGCACGATGACGTAAAACTCATGTGTATGTAGTTAGTCACACAGTTGCGGCTGGTGTGCATTTGTGGAGTCTAGGAGTTCTCACAGCTGCGGGTTGTGGGATCGGGTCTGTACACGAGTTGTAAGATCAAATCTTCTAGTGGATCCTTCCGAGGTGGAAGAAGGGGAGATGTAGGACATTGAGGTCCGAAATTCCAGAAACAAATATGCTGTGTATCGTATCTCTTTTATTCATTCAGCACTCGCATTATTTTAGCACGCATAACACACGCATACATTCAGCACACAAGCACAGTAAGTCTCGAACAGATTTATGTTGCACATAAATCAGTTTGAGTTGTTTTAAAATATAGGATTCAGTTCTGGTATTTTCCGCATGATTTTTAAATCATACCAGATCTGTCTCCGGTGCTCTCTTTGTTATTTATTGTTCAAGAACATCGAGCTATTGCAGCTCCGTATTAGCAGCGCAAAATTTTTAATTGCCTATTTTAAACAGCGGCTGCTAAGTTCCTTCGAAAAACAGGGACCAACACATTTTCTTCAACGAAAACGTCATACCATAGGGAATAAAATGTGCAGACTTCGACAATCTGTCGATTACAACCCAAATCGCATCACAACCTCTGCTGGAACGAGGAAAATGCGTCACAAAATCCATTGCTATGTGCTCCCAATTCCATTGGGGCACTTCCAAACTCTGCAACAGACCACCAGGTCTCATCCTTTCAGCCTTAACCTGCTGACAGTTCAAGCAACGAGAAACAAAACCAGCAACGTCGCTCTTCAAACCAGCCCACCAAACGTGCGGCTTCAATGCATGGTACATCTTCCGTGCACCAGGATGAACACTGTGTCTACTGCAATGCGCTTCTCTAAGGATCTCCTCCCGAAGATCTATTAGATTGGGCACAACCAATCGGCCACGGAAACGCAAACAACCATCGGACGAAATAGAATAGTCCTCAAGTTTACCAGCCCTAACCTTCAACTTCAACTCGTGGATGGAAGGATCTGTCCTTTGAGCGGCTCTAATGCTCGAAATGATATGTGGCTCAACTTGGAAAGAAGAAACCACAACATAATCCTCAGCCGGGTAAAACCTCCAACCCGTAGTGCTAAGATGCTCACAGTCCTTAGAAATATACAAAAACGCAAGCATATCTCCTTGAGCCTTTCTGCTCAATGCATCAGCAACTACGTTAACTTTCCCAGGCTGGTACTTGATCTCACAATCAAAATCCTTCAGCAGCTCCATCCATCTACGCTGTCTCATATTCAAGTCAGGCTGCAAAAATAGATACTGCAAACTCTTGTGGTCCGAGTACACCACGAACTGCTCGCCATACAGATAATGGCGCCAAATCTTCAACGCAAAGACCACAGCTGCTAGCTCCAAATCATGAACTGGGTATCGAATCTCGTGCGGTTTCAACTGCCGTGAGGCATACGCAATGACCCGTCCATGCTGCATCAACACACGGCCCAATCCATTGAGCGAAGAATCGAAGCACACGACGTAGCCACCTGAACCAGACGGCAAAGCCAACACAGGCGCAGTAGTCAACTTCTCCTTGAGCAATTGAAAAGCATCCTCGCATTGCTCAGTCCAAGCGAACCGCTTGTCCTTCTGAGTCAACTGAGTCATCGGCCTAGCTATACTAGAGAAAATCTCTATAAAACGACGGTAATAGCCAGCCAGACCCAAGAAACTATGAACCTCAGACACATTCCTAGGTCGCTCCCAGTTCAAAACAGCATCAACCTTACTGGGATCCACAGAAATGCCATCCGCTGAAATCACATGACCCAGAAACACGACGCGATCCATCCAGAACTCGCACTTAGAAAACTTGGCATACAGCTGCGAGTCTCTCAACGTCTGAAGGACAACTCTCAAATGCTCCTTGTGCTCCAAAGGAGTCTTCGAATACACCAAGATGTCGTCGATGAACACGATCACAAACTGATCTATAAACTCTCGGGAGACTCGGTTCATCAAATCCATGAAGACTGCAGGAGCATTGGTCAATCCGAAAGGCATTACCAGAAACTCAAAATGCCCATACCTAGTACGAAAAGCAGTCTTCGCGAGATCTTGATCCCTAACCCTCAACTGATGGTACCCTGAACGTAGATCGATCTTCGAATATACAGCAGAGCCTTGCAACTGGTCAAACAAGTCATCAATCCTCGACAACGGGTACTTATTCTTAACAGTAGCTTTGTTCAGCTGACGGAAGTCAATGCACATTCTCATTGTGCCATCCTTCTTCTTGACAAACAAGATAGGCGCTCCCCACGGCGACATGCTAGGTCTGATAAAACCTTTCTCCAGCAAATCATCCAATTGACCTTGAGCTCTCTCAACTCAGCAGGCTCCAAACGATACGATGCACGCAAAATCGGAGCTGTGCCAGGCACCAGCTCAATGCTAAAGTCAATCTCCCTCCTTGGAGGAAAATCAGGAATCTCCTCCGGAAACACATCAGGAAATGACGCACCACTGGAACGTCGTTGAGCTGCACATGCGAAGAAGAAGATGCATCCAACGCGTAAATCATAAAACCAGCGTCCTCCGTCGACAACAAGCTGAACATCTCCATCGCTGAGACTAGCGGAATCTTTGACTGGGAATCAGCCCCGTAGAAATTCCATTTCTCACCGGACTGAGGCCTAAAACGCGATCACATGGAAACAATCCACGGAGGCCCTATAGCTGGACAACACGTCCATTTCCACTATGCAGTCGAAATCCCACAACAACAAACGAATCAATTCGCCACTAGCACATGCTCACCAAAACTCAGAACGCCATTCAACAAAACCTCTTGGGAGTACAAGCTCGCACCGCCAGGAGTAGAAAAAGACACAACATCGCGCAAAATGCAGACCATGCTCGACCACAAATGCATCAGAAATAAACGAATACGATGCGCCAGTGTCAAACAACACTCGTGCAGAAAATTCAAAGACAAGGCATGTACCTGAAATCACCCTGCTCGGCGTCTCCTCCGCTTGCTCCCTAGTAATAGCGTTCGCTTGAGCATGTTGGGGTCCAGAGAAATGCTGCTGAGACGACTGTCCGAAACGCGACGGACCAGGCAACTGAAACGGCCTAAACTGCGTCTCCAACCCTAGGCTGTGGAAACTGAGGGGAACGACCCCTAGACGATCCTCCTCGACCCTAAGGTGGGGCTGCGGCTTGCTGCGATCCGGCCGACGGACACATTCTCGTGAAATGCCCATACTGACTACAGACAGTACAAGAGCCCTGCACACCAACGCACTGAGTCGACGAATGATTGCCTCCACAGAAGCCACAAAACTCTGCCCTAGAACCACTGCTACTAGAGCTGCCAGAACCTGAAGAACCAGAACCAGACTTCTTCTTAAACTGATGGCCACGAGGTCCTAACCTCTGACGGTCAGACTGCTGAGCCAACTGCTGTTGCTGCTGCTGGGGTTGATGAGATGACTGCGAAGACTGAGAAGACTGCGCTCCCTGAACAGCGGGACGAGCACCATGAGCACCCTGAGGTCTAGCACGCGACCTTATGCCCATACTGACTACAGACAGTACAAGAGCCCTGCACACCAACGCACTGACGTCGACGAATGATTTGCCTCCACAGAACGCCACAAAACTCTGCCCTAGAACCACTGCTACTAGAGCTGCCAGAACCTGAAGAACCAGAACCAGACTTCTTCTTAAACTGATGGCCACGAGGTCCTAACCTCTGACGGTCAGACTGCTGAGCCAACTGCTGTTGCTGCTGCTGGGGTTGATGAGATGACTGCGAAGACTGAGAAGACTGCGCTCCCTGAACAGCGGGACGAGCACCATGAGCACCCTGAGGTCTAGCACGCGACCTTCGGCTCCGCAGACCTTCCTCAATATCAATAGCGCTATCCACAGCCTCTGCATAGCTCTTTGGTTTGCTCGACAAAAACAAAGTATACAGCTCTTCATTCAAACCCTCAAGAAACTTGGTCCTCTTGGCCCTCTCCCGGCCAGCAACATTCGGGACATACTCCAATAGAGAAGAAAACCTATGGGCATACTCACGCACCGACATCGTACCTTGCTCCAAATGATCGAACTCTTGCTCACGAGTGTTCATGTACGACTTCGGGACGTACTGCTGAAAGGCAATGCAGAAACTATCCCAAGAAATCTCCACACCGGTCTCCTCCAGAGTCCTCGAAGCGCCACGCCACCAACGCTCCGCACTCTTCCTCAGCTGGAAGGTCGCCAAACTCACCGAATCATATCGTCATACTGAACACGATCGAACAAACCAGTGATGTGCCGTAGCCACGAATCCACATCCTCGCTAGACTGGTCACCGTTAAAGATCTGGGGACTCATCCATTGGAACCTGCCATCACAATCTCCATGCTCTCCACACGGGTTGTCAAGTCGTCAACTTCATCCTCTACTCGCCTACCGCGACCACGAGAAGGGAAACTACGCTGATCCTCGTTCTGACCCCCAGACTCGTCCTGAAACTGCCCTCTACCTCTACCCCTACGTCTAGGCGGCATCTCTACGAAGGCACTAAACAGGATAAGATAACACAGAACAAGTACAACATAGATAGCACATATCACAACAATATGCAGCACATAATCACGTAGTCAAGCACAGCAACACACGACACTGTGCCTAGACTCAAGTGTGATCAAAGAAATCGAGCTTATCCCAGCTTAAGCTCTGATACCAAAAATGTCAGGCCTCGTGCTCACATCAGAGTAAAACCACACAAACACAAGAGGAAGCTACTAAAAAGTGGTTAAAATTTTTGCTTTTGGCCCGACAGAAAGATAACATAATTTAAAATACAAAAATACTCAATATAATCCCAGTTTTATAAATCTACAACACCACAAATAGTCAAGTACAATAATTTCACAACGGATTAATACAACACAAGTACTGATAGACTGCCAACTATATAGATCTAAGCATCACCCTGGATCCCACCCGCGGTGATACCAGTGCATATAATTAATAACATAACTGGGACACTCTAACTACCTCCTGGGTACCTCCAGCTGGGTTAAAACCACGACCAACTTTAAAACCTGGGATACCTGAAAACAAACAGGCAAACAACACAACAGCCCTAGAGGGACCTCGGGGTCAAACCCCAGTACGGAGAGCAACTATAAAACAGCAATGAATAGCAAAAGATAAGATGCAGATGCTATGCATGAAGAACAGTACAACAGTTGAATGCTACAACCGAATAAGGAGCCAAGAAATTCAAGAACAGCACCGTAGCCGATAAAAAATTCTGCGAAGAAAGGTTAGTGGCCACTGGTGTGTGTACAAGCATAGGGGATTACCCGCTCATCTTTACACCACACCAGAAATACCAGATGCATCAACAACTCAACCTGCTGTTGCCCAAACCATGAACTGTGGTAGTTAACCACTCGGCGCATGGTGGCTAATAAATACCAGCAGGGAGATGAGAGTGCGGTATTGCCGCTCGCCCTCAAAATCTGGTAAGAACAGAACAGCAATAACAGGACATGGCTGCAACAGCTAAATGGAAATGATAATGCGTATGCAATGCAACAGTTAAACCAGCACATAAATAACAATGCAATGCATACACAGCAAACACATAATATCCATGCCTATTCCAGGTAATAACATCCGTACCTCACCAGCTTCTGAGCTACAATTACCACACACACAGCTGCTACAACGAAGTTCGAGCAACACAGATCTATCACCTGCTAAATCAACACAAGCTACTGCTCAAAAGCCGAAACACAAAACAACAGCAGTTGGGAGCTACAACTCCACCAGCGCTTATCTACCTTCCTAACTTAATGGAAAGCTCTAACAAATCTTAAAGGTAGAATTATCCCAACGAACTACTGGCACGGCAGGGACGCTTATGCTAACAAACTACACAAGGGAGATGTCTTAGCGATTCTGCGATCCTCTTCCAGCTCCTCCAAAGCCTTATAAAGAGGTATAGAACGAAGTGCCTTAGCGAGAGGAGTCCAACGCTACCACTCTCACTCTCGTCGAAGTTGTCTACCATCGAAAATTAGGACGGATAAGGTTACGGTGAACAGTAACTAGGGTATCGCGACAAGATTTGGAAACGAAGTAAATATTTCTAAGTGTCGAGGAAACAAATAATAGAGAACAGCAACTAAGTCCCCTATTAAATACACTTCTCAACATCTGACAGAAGCAAGAACATATTTCACCGACAAAACAATTGTCACAACTAACATTCCCAACCAGCAGCTGAAATCTCGCATCAGCTTTTGCCTATTACTCAACAGCGAACAACTAAACAAAACGATATCGCCAGCTAGTCACTGCTGATCGCTAACTAACAGCTGATCGAACCAACAGCTGCTCTTTCAAACAACGCTAAGGCTAAACGACGTCGCACCAACTTAACCAAACGACGTCGTAGAGGGACACGTCACCTCGCTACCAACAGCTGATCAACAAACCAGCAGCTGAATAAAACAATGCACCAAATCTCTCAACAGCTGATGTCTATCATAACCAACACTGGTACAAAGCGCTCCGCTCAAAACGCTGTCGTTCCAACTTATCAAAACGACATAGTTTCGCTACCCGCTACAAAACACGCTAACGAAACCAACAGCTGGTTTCTGTTCACTAAACATCGTCACTTTAGAGTCCCTTAGCGCTCTCTGCTGATCATCGCAACTAAAATACCAACAGCTGATCACTCGCAACAGCTGGATACGTGCTAATACACCAACGACTGAAATCTAACGAAGCACTGCTGCTCCAACTGATTCCTACTACTACTGCTGATATCTTTCCAACTGCTGATTCCAACACTTAGGAAAATTCGATGGCTACGCCAAGCACATCGACCAACAGCTGGTCCAAACCCGACCAACACCTGATTGCAAAAACACAGGTCTCACAAAACTAGTGAGCCTAGGGGCTCAACAAGTAAAACTGAGGATAAGAAGATCACATAAATGCAGGCATATCTGAATCGTAATACATAAATTAAAGGAATACATCTGAATCTGAAATCTCGCTACTGTAAGACAACTCGGAACTCGGATCTGAATTTCTTATACTAGATGACTTATGGTCTAGAGGCTCTCTGGTGGTCCTTGTGCATGAAGCATGTTAACTGATCAGTAACTCTCTGTGAAGGGATTACAATATTTCCATAATCATGTCCCTTCCATGAAGGGATTACGGTCCTACTGTGATCATGTCCCTTTCTGAGTGACCGGGTCCTCTATATCATAAATCCTTAAATCTGAAACTTTGCTTCCTTTAACTGAAATAACTGGCTCTTGATCGAAAGTCGATCACTGAAATCTGGTAGATTCACTGCTATGAAACTCATTTTTTTAAAAAAAACACTACTGAGTGTACAGCTGAACTCGAAGCTGGTGATAGCAAAGAACCGGCTCTGAAGGACGACTCGAGCGTGCAATCAGATGTGGTTAAAGAAAACAGATCTTAGGTGTGGAAAGCTGCACACAGATGTGAATAACAGCTTTGTCTAGAAAGAATATCTTGTGAATGGGAAAGATCGATCTGATTCTTCGAAAACAGATTTGACATAGGGAAACAGATTTGACTGAACAAAACAGATCTGATTGAGAAAACAATAACAGGAGCTTCGGAGCAAGTATTTCAGATTTGGTAGGTTACTCAGCTATGAGAGACCCAAACAACAGATTTGGCTAAGAACAACGTTACGCATAGAAACAGACTTGGCTAAGAAACACAAAATACTGTTTCGACTCAGACAGTCTCTAAACAAACTAGCTTCGCTTATCCAATCGGAACTTGCTCCTGATCGAACCAGGGTTGCTTATCCGTTTATATTCAATATCCAGAACCTTCGCAATACTTAAGAACAAGAAGAAACTTCTCTTGGCTTTATCTTAACTGGAACCTGTACAACTCAGTATACTTTAAAACATAGCTGCTTGCTAAACCTCCTGGTGAGTTTCCTCAAAACTAAAGCCTCAAAGCAGTGAATCCATAGCTCAACTCAAACATTAACTGAAACTGAACAGGCAAACATACACAGAAAACAACGAAGTATTATATGTTTTCCAGATGAATAGTGACCTGATGTTCTATCGAACTATCCTCGATCGGACTTTCCAAGTGATTATCATTTTTCGAGTGGATTAAGTCCGAGGTCTTGGTTGTACAGATTAGTCCTCACTACTCGAAACGTCATTGAGACTCTACATGATAGGCGTCTCACTTTGAACCGTTTACCGGCTCAACTGTGGTCATCTGTAACACCTAGGAATCCCAATTACGTAGAAATAAGTGCATGACTATGGGGAAAAGTATTTTAGTAAATTATTTGTTATTTTATGTGATTCCATGATGAATATAATGTTGCATCATATGCACGTACGTTTTTAGTCTGTTTGAGTTACGGACGCGTGGACAAGACTAGGGACGATCGAGATGAAATTTACTTGAGATTTTAAGCCTTTATATTTTTAAGAACAAATTTATTATTTTTAAGCAGCAATTTCCAAAAATTGAGGTTTTTATGATTATTTTTAGGGGAACACGTTTTTCGTCTATATGGGCTATTTTAATGAGCTTTTCTATATTTTACAAATATGAGAAATTATTATTACGAAAATTTAAGTTGGAGGCTTGCTTTTTGGGAGTTTTAAAACATATTTTAATTAGTGTTGGCTTAATGGAAAAAAGCTCTTTCAATTTTCCTAACTTATGCTATCTGTGAATGTGTGGCCCAAAGTACCGATGGCCCGATTCTCTTTATTAGTAGTTGGCCCAAGCCCACTTTCCTTTATTGAAATTGCCACAGCCGCTGCTTTTATATATCCTATGCGTGTACCTCAAATTGTAATAGAAAATAAACCTATCCGCCTTGCACTTTCTCTCCCTTTTTTCTTTCTCACGTCTCATTCATTGACTTTTGTTCTTTGGGAGGATTTGGGTGTCCTATCTGTGAGAGTACTTTGATTCCTTCTTGTCTAAGTCACTGGATCAGATATGTAAAGGACCTATTCTCGAGAGATAGACTTTGTGTGCATGCTGCTGGCTGGGTTGGCTGTGTGATTTGTTGGTTCAGCAGTGGGCATGGGGCATCTCCTTTGAGTGAGGTTGCTCCCCTTCGATGTCCTATACTATGGTCTGTGAAGTTTTGTGCTTCTAGTGGGATTCTCTATGTCTCAGTTCCTGAGCCAGCAGCTTTGACCTCTCTAGGTCCGAGCTGTTAAGCATCAAGCTTTGACCTTTCTAGGTCCGAGCCATTTATACCTGCAGCTTTGATCTTTCTAGATCAAAGATGTTACGCCTTAAGCTCTTATCTCTGTAGATCTGAGCTGTTTCATTCGTCAGTTTCGGTTACAGTGTTTTTCAGATTTGGTACCAGGGCTTGTCTTGGTGTTCTATTTCCCAACTTCTAGTGTGGTGCGGGTACGAACACCCAACACTATCCTTATAGGGTTCTTGTGTTTCACATCTCATTCTCCCCTAAACACAATTTTTTTAAAACCCCAGCCTCCTCCTTTCACTATAGCCATCCCCTCCCCCTTTTTTTCACAACCCCATCAGTTCTTAAAATTCTTGGGTGAATTCAAGGTTGTCTAGTCCCGATCTCGCGTCCTTCACGTCGGTAACTCGCAGATCTTCTATATTCTCCAGTCCAGACATGTAATATCTATTTTTTCTCACCATTTACGTCATATTAAATTGTTTTAATGATCAAATACATGAATTGTGTGTGATTTGTTTAGATCTACGTTTAATGTTTTAGATCCATGCATGACTCATAATTTTCATTATATTTTTGATTTGATCTTGTGTTGCTTCGGCCAAGGGCTGTTCTAGGGACTTGGTGCTGGTTCATGGTGGTCCTAGGGAGGTCTTTTAATGGTCCATGGTTGGGAGATAAGGGCTGAACCAAGGCGACGACGCGATGCGGTCTTCTTCATGCGTGCGTGCGGCTGCCATTGCTTGTGAGTTGTCCGCTCGTAGGTAGCCATGCATGGCTCCTGGATGGTTCGAGAGGTTACAGCTAGACCAGGGGGTGGTCCAGCCGGTGGGGCCACCAGAGCAGGGAGGTCGAATGCTAGAAGTGGCGGCGTGTGTCGTGTGCATGTGTTGTGTGTGACGTCTACGTTTAGGGTTTGCATGGGCCGGCCGATTCGACTCGACCGGTTTGGTGGGTTTGGTCGGACTTGGTCGGTTTGTCGAGGGTCGAGTCAAAATATTTTAAATTTGATCCGAGTTATTTTAATTCTGGACCGGTTAGTTTAATTTTAAAGTATAGGGTCCAATTTTAATATTATTTGGTCAAATCTTTTAAAGTCAAATTTCTTAGTCAAACTTTTAATTAATTTGGACCTAATACTTTATTTTAAGTTTTAAAGTCAAAATTATGGTCCTTGGAATTTTATTTAGTCAAAATTGGTCAATTGGTCTTATTTAGTCAAATTTTAAATATCTGATTTTTAGTAAAGGATGGAGCATTTTGGAAATTTTTAAAGGTTGAATTTAAAGTTATGGGCCAAGTCATGTCTAAGGCTAAGTTTCGATTTTAAGTTAAGTCTAGGTTCTTTTTGGGCTTAGAAGTAGTGGGCTAGACCCCTGAACCAGTCCTTGACCGGAGTAGAAAATGTATAAGCCCGTGAATATATATTTAATTATATATGTAGTACTTTATGTACGATAATGTTTTAAATGAAGGAAAATATATATTGACGGGCTAAGCTTTTAAATTGCATGGTTTTTATGAAATGCACGCATCATAAGAATTTATGAAATGTTAAAAGGCATGTTTTTAAAGAAAACCCGATGGATTGAAGTGACTTCTGGCAAGTTTAATGATGGGAGCTAGTCGGGATACCGGGCCCGAGGATCCCCTGTTTTAATATATTATGATCCTATGGATCCATGTGATCACGACATGGTGAAGTGGCAGCATAGGGGTGTGTGGGATCCCGACGTAAGGTCGGGTGAACCGCACCACCACGTACGTTGGTTCTTTTGATTGATCAATCATACATCCGCTCACATTTCACGGATATGACTCACACGTTTTTATGTTACGTTACGTCATGCCTTATTATGTATGCTATATGATTATGATATGTTACGACTAAGTTACGAAACATGTTTTACGATCATCCATGCATGAATGTTTGAGTTATAGTTTATTATGCGTATGTGCTTGCATGTGATTTTATTATTACGTACTTTGCTATTTTAAAAGATAGAGCATGCTGGGCCTTTAGGCTCACTAGATTTAAATGATGTAGGTGAGACTGCTGATGAGTTTATCCCTACTGGCGATGAGGACCTCTGAGCGCCCGCTGCAGCTATACCTCGTGGCAACTCTGACGTTTTATCTATGTTATGATACACTTTTCAGTACTTTATCTGTCATGATCAATTTTCGCTACTTTTACTTAATCTGGTTTTAAACATTATGGATGATTTTATGTTTTAAAATATTCATTCATTTATGTTTAAATATTGAGAAAATGATTTAAAAGGGACGAGCCATACTTTTTAGTTTATTTATTCCGCACATGATTTTTTTTAAAAAAAATCCTAGAGTACGATTCGTTTCATCATCAGGTGACGGGATTGAGTGAGGTCCCGATGCATGTAGGAGTCGATGCTTCGTTGTCTAGGATTCACCACTCGCCCTTGTGCGTGGTTATCCTATGCTATCTGAGGAGATAATAGTGTGAGAAATCTCTGGCCAAAGTACTAGATGTGTTTTAGGTAAATGAGTTTACATGGTAACACATGCGATGTCACTATTTGACCTCCAAGATGTATGCATGGCTATCAGATCTCTAGCGACTCTCGATTTACCAATGGTCGTTGATCTGATCGGGATATTTGAGTTGAAAGGACCGTACTGTACGCTAACCATGACCAACTGGTTCTTGCAGGCACTATCTGTGATACCTAGAGGATCATGGGGCGATGTTGCTAGACGCTTTACCATGATTCGATGGGTAGGTCCGAAAATGTGTTTTCGGAGTCACAAATGTTGTGAGCCCATGGTTAGTTGTATTCCTGAACCATTGAGGGTCACACAAGTACTGATTTCTCAATTTCCGTACTAAAATTAAGCTCAATTTGTTGAGTATAGTAGGATGAAGGATGGAAGTGTGACTTCCTAAAATTAACTGGGGTGGAAATGAGATTTCCTAAATTGGCTTGGACTAGTACTATCCTTAAAGTTGATAGGGACCTAACTGCTATTTTGGATTAGATGGTCTGAAAAAGTGTTTTCACATCATAATGTTCAGTTTTGTAAACCGTGTAGATCGGTCCGATCTGATCGTCGATCGGGATTATGATGAAGCCACAATGATGGATTTAAAACCAATGTTCCATAGGCCTGGGCCCGACACAAGCCCATTAACCTGGTTTAAACCCATGGAAAATCTATGAATAGGGGCCCTGAGGTATTCATTTTACTCGCACCATAAGTTGTATTGACAACTAATCCTCTGGGTTGAGAACTCTCTTCTCCCCTCTAGTTTCTCCTCCTCCCTTCCCCTCGTCGCCGTAGCCGTCCGCTGCCGCCGCCGCCGTCGCCGTCGGAAGTTGTTCCGACCGTCTCGGCGAGGATATTCCGCTCGTGAAACTTCATTGGTTTTCTAGTGCAAACCAACGAAGGAATTGAGATTCCGGTCGTGGACCTGATTAGGAAGTCGTAGCTGATCGTGGAGGGGAATATATTTCACGAGAATTTGCAAATTTCTGTGAAACAGATGGTATAAAGAAACAACTTACAGCTGCATACTCTCCTCAACAAAATGGAGTCTGTGAGAGAAAAAATCGCACTATCATGAATATGGTGCGAAGTCTTTTGACAAGAAGCAGAATTACAAAAAGTTTCTAGCATGAAGCAGTAAATTAGAGCATCCATATTTTGAATAGGTGTTCCACCCTCGCTGTTAAAAACATGACACCGGAGGAAGCATGGATGGGGAAGAAACCAAGTGTTGTTTATTTCCGAATATTTGGATTCATAGCATTTTCTCATATTCTGAATCAAAAGAGAACAAAGCTAGATGACAAAGGAGAAAAATGTATTTATCTTGGCATTAGTGATCACTCAAAGGCTTACAATCTGTATAATCCTATCACTAAGAACATTATTATCAGTCGTGATGTTGTTTTTGATGAGGAAAGGTTCTGGGAATGGAAAGAATGTGGCACTGGAAAGGAAATTCCAGTAAACTTTGATGATGAGGATCAGTCTCTTGAGAGTGAACAACAACCAGGTAACCTAAATACTTCCTCGTCTACAAGATCATCAATAGCTGTTGATGGTCTTGTCGCATTCGAAGATGACCAGCATGGTGGAGGATTATGAGGTACAAGTATTCGAGTATAACGACAATCCACTTGTTCACGTTGCTCTCTTTTCAGATTGTGACCCAGTAACTTTCGAAGATGCCATGCAAGAATCAAAATGGAGAAATGCAATGGATGCAGAAATTGCAACCATTTGAAAAAAATAATACGTGGACATTAACAGAAATTCCACAATTAGATTAGTGATTCCATTAGCAGCACAATATTCATGGCCCATCTTTCAACTGTACGTGAAGTCGGTGTTCTTGCAATTAGACTTGGAAGAACAGGTATATATTGATCAACCTCCTGGTTATATTAAAATTGGCAATGAGCATAAAGGGTATAAATTGAAGAAGGCTTTGTATGGAATCAAACAAGCCCCAAGAGCATGGTACAGTCGTATTGAGGCTTATTTTTTAAAGGCGGACTTTAAGAAATATATATACGGGCATACACTTTTTACCAAATTTGAAGATGAAGGAAAAATGCTCATTTTTTGTTTATATGTTGATGATCTTATCTTTACCCGCAATGATTTTTATATCTCAAAGGAAATATATACAAGTTTTGTGCAGATTTCATATGACGAAATGTAATTCTGCAAATACTCCCGTAGAACTTGGTTTCAAAGCTAACCAAATATTGTGAAGGAAAAAAGATTGACAACACATTTTTCAAGAAAATTTTTGGAAGTCTAATGTACTTTACAACAACTAGGCAGGATATTATGTATTCTGTGTGTCTTATAAGCATATAGATACATGGAGGATTTTAAGATACTTGCAAGGTACACAAGAGCTTGGTCTTTACAACAAGAAAGGGGAAAAATCAGACTTAATTGCTTTTTGTGATAGTGATTATGCTGGAAATCAAGACTTTAGAAAGAGCATGTCAGAATATGTTTTCCTCTTAGGTTCATCGGTTGTTTCATGGTCTTCAAATAAGCAATCAATTGTTACTTTATCGACCATCAGAGCTGAATTTGTTGCAGCGACTTCATGCGCATGTTAAGCAATTTGGTTGAAGAAAATTTTGACATCACGTAAATTCAAGAATCATGAGCCTACTGCTATTAATTGTGACAATGTTTCAGCAATTAAGTTGTCAAAAGATCATGTGTTGCATGGGAGAAGCAAGCACATTGATGTGACAGAAATGGAACACTTGATCTCATCTACTGCAGACTGGAGAATAGGTAGCCGATATGTTTACCAAATTCTTCAAACTGCCGGCATTTTAGAAGCTCATGAATTGTCATGGTATGTGCACCTTAGAGAACAAATTTAAAAGAGAATGTCTTTATTAAACTGATGCACACGTTATCTATTTAAGTGAGGAAATGTTGGAATTAGTCAAATGTGTTGTCAAGTCTTTGACTGATCTGTTTCTATTTTTTCCTCAGTCAAAAAAATAAGTTAGTAGTGAAATTGGTGTTACGTTGATTCCTATTTTTAGATTTGATCTATTGATAGATGTGCCTATAAATGGATCTTTGATTAACAAAAGAATTAATTCTTCTCTTTCATTACCGTATACACCGTTTTTAGTTATTATGCTGGTACCCATAAAATGCTGAAACCCTAGAGAGACCTCAATGTGAGCAGTTGGTTGGTGAAGACGGTTTTCGTGAACGAAACACAGAGGTAATTTTGCAGATTTATTATCTTAAATGAAAGAAAAGAATCATCGATTGATTTCCTTCGAACGTGTCGTGTTTCAGGTCTGAAGTCGTGAATTATATTCCCTCTCTCCCGTTAACCGTAGAAACTATATGTGAGTCGCAAATGTCTGCTGCGAAGAAGGGTGGATAAAGTCTTTGATCTCTCTTCCATTTACCCTCGGAAATATTTTTTGTTGTGAATCATTCCAAAGACTTTCTTAGCGGACCTCACTTTTTGTTAAGCTTTTGGTCTGTAAGAGAACATCATTATATTGCTCTATCATCATTTTCCATCTACTTACTTGTAAAGCTGCTTTTTTGGATACATTTTTTAATCATGATTTAGAGGAGAATCTAATTTGTAAAATTTAACCACAATTGCATTTTAGCACTAAGAGATCTCTTGTTGGTTATAGTGATTTTTTTATGTTGCTTCGATTTTGTCCGTCACTATATAATCAATCCAGCACAACATTAACTATCTGGAAACGTAAGGCTAGAAAAAACAAATGACTTAGCTTGCTAATTCATCGCCAATCTCAACTACAAATATCAGATAAGTACGTGTGTATAGTTTCGTTAACTTATTGCAACACAGTGTGTCATTTACAAATTTATCACTATCTTCACACATAAATATGATAATCAACGTGGTACTTGGGTGTACTAAAACATGTGGTAATTACAAGATAATATTAAGTTTATACACATTAGACTTTAATAACACAATATTATACCGTATTTTACAGAATCGAAAAAAAAATGGTAAAGTTTGAGAAGATGAAGAAGAATACCTACTATCTGAACTGGCCTTCGTCTTCGCCACGGCCTTCTCATCGATGGAGGCAGAGAAATAAAGAGGCGCGAAGTGCAACAGAGAGGGTCTCGTAATGTCTGGAAATTCGCCTTTATTAAATTTGGAGGACTACCGACTACCGTTATTTGACCTTACTTGACTCCTGGTTACGTAAAGTAAAAGCTATTCATTGAAGTAACGTGCCTCAACATAAAACTACAACGTAAAAATTGTTCAGTAAAGATTAAATTCATGATTTACATGAAGAGTTGATCCGCCGAACTAAATGTTGGAAAACGGGCAATGTCGAAATTAATTAATCGAGATATAACCGTCCGACTAAAGTCGAAATGACTTGAAAACTTGAATTTCTGTTTCGAGTAGATAGTTTTGGAATATTAATTTGCTCAAAACCGATTTTAGGTGAATGTGAAATTAATAAAGTCAATTAAAACCCAATTATTGAGAAATATGAAGTTGTCCCACATCGGGAAAAAACCATAATCAAAACTTCCTTATATACAATTTCGTATTATGTAAAATAATTAATACAAGTTGTAGTAGATCTGAGAAGGTTCTTCGAGGACGAGTAGGTGCCAAGCACCTACGAGCCCGCGCCGGAGCCGATGGACGTGCACGTGCACGTCGCACTGTTGCAATGGACGCTTTGAGGTGCACTTCGCACGTATGCATCATCGCGAGGAGCTCTTAAATTTATGCTCCAGTGATTGATACTAGATGACTGGTAGTGATGTGGCTACGATGTGGCCATAGTGGCGGATGATTGGGTAGTAATTGGGCAGACTGTTATCAACCGTTGGATCAGATATAAATCGAAGTGGTGTGATGAATCGCAAACGATATGATCTGAACCGTTGATCACATAAGATGGATTGTGAAAAGACACGATCCAGGCCATTGGTGAAATAATACAATCTAGAGCGTCTGATCTCGGATGGACGGATGCGATTTGTTCAATCAAAGGGTTGCAGAAGGAAAGGTCGTGATCCTTCAGAATATATACAATCTGGATCGCTGGATGTAGATCTAATGGCTACGATTAAGTCTTTCTTAAGAGTCATACATATTCACCAAAAGCCTTTTGACTGTTCGAACTTTATAAGTAGGACTCCCCCGAGTCTGAAAAACACACCAACAAATTTAACCATTTCAATCTCTCTCAATTTGATATTATCTCTTTATTTTGAGTCCGAAAAGCATCTGAAAAGTTCGATGTTCTCGTAATTTGGTGTGCTCTTATTACGAGAAGTTCGTGTTGTATCTTGAGAAACGATTGTCAATACCGTAAGCACCTGGACGGGACAATATCGTTTTAAAGAAATCGTATACAACATTTGTTAGAGTAGATGCCCAACTAGCCAACTTGTGGCATGTGGGTTTATAGACTCTTGTATGAAATAATCTTTATATATGATATTCGCATTTACTCATATGGCATTCTTTACTTTCATTGTGTGTATGATGATTTACAATTGTGTTGAGTAAAGACCTAGAATACACTTAAGTGTATGTTAGATGTGATAGTGGGTATGACGGCTATCATGAAACACATCTAATAGTCACTGTGTATTCTGAACATGTTCCTAGTCGATTGGACAGTCAAAATGAGGATAAGGCCGCCCGAGTTCGATACTAGTATCTGAGATGCGAAGTACCATGTTTCATTGGTAGGGAGCATTGTGATGTTCTGAGCATGCAGATAGATAGTGACCTCGTGATCTATCGAACTATCATCGTTCGGACTTTCCAAGTGGTTACCATTTGTCGAGTGGATAAGTCTGAGGTCTTGGTTGTACTGATTATTCCTCACGACTCGAAACTTTATTGAGACTCTACATGATAGGCGTCGATCTCCAAGATGTATGCATAGCTATCGGATCTTTAGCGACTCTCGATTTACGAATGGTCGTTGATCTGATCGGAATATATGGATTGAAAGGACCGTACTGTACGCTAACCACGACCAACTGGTTCTTGCAAGCACTATCAGTGATACCTAGGGGATCATGGGGCGATGTTGCTAGACGCTTTACCATGATCCGATGGGCAAGTCCGGAATTGTGATTCCGGAGCCACAATGGTTGTGGGCCCACGGCTAGCTGTATCCCTGAACCATTGAGGGTCACACAAGTACTGGATTCGAGATTCCCGCATGGATACTCATCTCAATGTGTTAAGCATGCGAAGAGGATTTTGGGGAGTGCGACTTCCCAAAAAGTCAACAGAGGTCAAATCGTGATTTGCCGCTGTTGAGGGGCAAAACGGTCATTTTGCACTGGGGTTCTGAAAAATTGTTTTTCAGATCATAGTATTCAGTTTAGGAAACTGAGTCGATCGGTCCGATCTGATCTACGATCGGAGTTACGATGAATTCTCGGTGATGGAGATGGACTGAATGTTCATCCGTTGGACCCGGGCCCGTTGGGCCGGTCCAAGTCCAACACTAAGATCTATTTAATAATGGATTAGACTTCATAACAAGACACTAAGCTAATTAAACCCTAAACCTAGTGCATTGAGCGCCGCCCCTCCTCTCCTCATAAACCCGCCGCCGCCGCCGCCCAAGTGCGCCGCCGCCACGTGCCGCCGGAAAATCGTTTCCGGCCAATCTTGACGAGGAGAATCCGTCCGTGCAGATCTCGTCAGTCCTTCTAGTGCAGGCTGATGAAGGAATCCCGTCTCAGGTCGTGGACCTGATTGACGGATCTACCGCCACCTACCGTGAAGAGCCGGCGTTCTTGTAATTCCGGTTGGAGCCAGACACAAGTGCCAGCAAGGTATTCCTTTAAAACACCCTATGAATGTCATAGAGAATTTGAATTGCTCATCGTATTGATCGTCTCCCGGCACATGATTTTTTCTGTTCTTCCGCTGCCTCGTCGGGGGGCGTGATCCGGATCCCCAACAGTGGTATCAGAGCCATGGTTTTCGCTGATCAATACTTTATGTCATATTGTATCTAATGTTTTAATTTTTCAGAATCAAAACAAAAGTTGTTCCACGGCCTGCCGGCCGCCGCCGCTCGCGGCGGCGCTAGAAACCATGCGCACATGAGCGCGCGTTTCATCGCGCGGGCCGTGCATCTTGTCGCGGCCGATGCACGCTGGTGGCCGCATCACTGGACGCTCCCGGCGCAAATCGTTGCGCCGCTGGTCGAGCATCACGGGCGACGCTTGGCGCCGCTTCACGCGAGGACGGCCGGCCGCTGCTGCTTCGTTGATCGAGCGCCGGTCGCGCATCATGGCCGCACGCGTTGCGCAGGAGGCGTGGTGCTGTTGCGCCACGATCGGCGACGAAGCAGGCATGGTGGCGCGACTGGACGCGCAATTGGTTGCACGGTGATGCGCGCGGCCGTGCGTAATTTTGCGTCGTCGTGCGATTTTTGTTGGTGGCGGCCTCCGGCCGGCCGCCGCTCCGGCGAGTCTCCGGCGATGTCGTGACGGCTGGTCTGATCACTTCTAGAGTTTGGTTCGGGCCTGTCCCGGGCAGCCCGTGAAGTTTTCGGGCCGGTATGCGATGCCGGCCCCGTTTTGGTCGATTTTGAAATTTTAAGATTTTTGGGCCTAAAACTGTTTTAAACCCAATTTGATACAATTAAAATTAGTAAAATGTGATTTTAATTATGAAATTTGATTTTATAATGAAATATGATTTTGTTGATTAAAATTCGATTTTATCGACAAAATACGATTTTATTATAGAATACGATTTTATGATTAAAATATGATTTTACGATAAATAATTAGATTATTTAATTTATGCATGTTAATTAGATTATCTGCATGATTGGGGTGATCGAGAGCCGTGCCCAATTTGTTAGGTGTATGCGATAGGTTTTGTATGATTTCGGTTTTGTAATATATTTTGATTATCATTTAAGTGGGCCTGTTTGTGGCCCGTTCCCACCCCTTGATAAATGTATCTCTTATTTGTCATAGTATATTTAAATGTAAATTATTAGATTTAGTGGGAGGACATCCGAAGACGGTGGAGATGACGATCAAGATATTGAAGACCGAAGATCTGTAAAACCGGAAAGCTTTGTAATATGATTGCATTGCATATTGCATTACCCCTAGGATTGGACCCAGGTCCGTGGCTGGCAACCACGGACCGCATAGCTCTCGCGATCGATCATCCCAATATTTATTTATATATATTGATATATAGATTAATTGAATCCGCATGTTGCATGTTTTAAATTAGATTTAAATATGCATGAGACCAAAAATTTTCAGAAATAAAATCCCTCGTTTTAAATTTGATTTAAAACTTATATCAAGATAAAATGTTTATTCGATAAACAAAAGGGTATTTAAAATTGTTTAAATTAACCCTACCTTCCATCAACAATGGGTGTACGTCGATGCTACCCGTATACATGGCCCGGCTCATATTATTGAGGGGGTCATGTATGCCGGAAAGCTGTCCATGCAATTGACAACTGTTGTGAGTCGGAGGGAACTCCCTTTAACGTTGGCTCATATTATTGGGGACGTTAAGGGGACCGTCCTTCACGACTCAATATTGATGGATCATCTTGACACGTGATAGTAAACGGCGTCATATTATTGGGCCCTTACTGGACGTGAGGTAAATACATGGAGGTTGCACCGGTTGCAATCGGAAACTATCTTTTTGGGGTCATGGATGACTGATATTATTCGGGTCCATGATCGCTTGATTGGCTCCGTGTACCTACTAAAGAAACTTGTTTTCTCGATTTCATTAGAGGATGGTGAAATCGTTAAATAGTGGGAGGGTAATTCATAAAACTTAACGACCATGTTTTATGTCTTAGCTTATATCTTATATAGTTAGTAATGTATGTCTGTTTTCTTTTCAGTATAACTGCTTTATAAAATGGTTTCGATGAAAAACCCGCTCGCTGCTATACTGGATAGCAACAGGTTCACCGGTCTGAACTACCAAGACTGGCTCCGGAACCTCAATCTTGTATTGGCTTCGGAGAAGCTCCTCTATACGATAGAGAAGTGCCCTCCGGAGGAAACCCCTGCCGATATCAGCCCTGAGGAGCTGATCACGCTTAACCAATGGCGGGACGACGAGGTTAAAGCTCGATGCTATGTGATGGCATCGATGTCCAATAAAATGCAACGACGCTTTGAGAAGACAAAGTATGCCTCTGCCATACTCTTTCATCTCAAGTAACTGTACGGGGAGAACTCTCGACATGAGAGGTTCACGGCTGTCAAGGAGCTGATGACGAGCCGCATGCGCGATGGGACTTCGGTCCGCGAGCATGGGGTTCGTATGATTGGGCTCGTTGAAAAGGTATCGGGCCTTGATATCGCACTTCCACACGAGCTGTCTGTGGATGTACTTCTCCTCTCACTGCCTGCTGCATTTGACCCCTTTGTGGTCAACTTCAACATGAACAAGCTGGAGGCCACCCTGGAAGAGGTGGTTAACATGCTTGTAGTGTTTGAGGGGACTATAAAGAAGGAAAAACTCGTCCTCCTTCTGGGTTCTTCTTCCTCTGCGAAGAAAGGGCCCAGACGCAAGAGCAAGAAGTGTTCTGCTCCTGCGAAGGAGGAAAAGTCTGCCAAGAAGCCAAAGGCAAAGACTTCTAAGCCAAACAAGAGCGAGGACGTTTGCCACCACTACCACAAGGCTGGGCATTGGAGGAGGAACTGCAAAGAGTACCTCGAGCAGTTGCGAACTGCAAAAGGTATGTTCTACATTGATATAAATATGTCTCTTAATTCAACTTCTTGGGTACTTGATACCGGATATGGATCTCATATCTGCAATGATTTGCAGGTGATGATAAGAAGTCGACGTCTTAGAGAGGGTGAGACCCACTTGAGGCTTGGCAATGGAGCAAGAGTTGCTGCAGTAGCTATAGGAGATATTTATTTATTTCTGTCTTCAGATTTTAAGTTGTTGTTACGAGACGTTTTATTTGTTCCTGAATTGATTAAAAACATTATTTCTATTCCTATGCTTGATAGAGATGGATATTCTTGTATGTTTGCTAATTCGATTTGTAATATTTACAAGAATGAATGTTTAATTGGAATTGGGGAACGCGAAAACGATTTATACACCTTAAAATTAAAAGACGTTCCAACTCGCGATGTCGAAGCACATACGACAACGATTAAACGGAAACAAGATAACTTAAACCCAGCACAACTTTGGCACGCTAGGCTAGGTCATATTTCTCTAAGTAGGATGAACAAGTTAGTTAGGAGTGACTTGTTTGATCTGTCAGACATTAACTCTCTACCAACTTGTGAATCTTGTCTTAAGGGAAAGATGACCAAGCAACCCTTCAAGGGCAAGGGTGAGTGTGCTCAAGACCCATTGGATTTGATCCATACTGATGTGTGCGGCCCGTTTAGTATCGGTACTAAATATGGTCACACATACTTTATCACCTTTACCAATGATTACTCTAGGTACGGGTACTTGTACTTGATGAAGTACAAGTCTGAATCCTTTGAAAGGTTCAAGGAATTCAAGGCTGAAGTAGAAAATCAGTTAGGCAAAAGTATTAAGGCACTTCGATCTGATCGAGGTGGTGAATACTTAAGTGCTGAATTTCAAGATTATCTAAAAGAGAATGGGATTCTCTCACGGTGGACCCCTCCGGCCACACCACAGCTCAATGGTGTAGCGGAGCGTCGTAATCGGACCTTGTTGGACATGGTTCGATATATGATGAGCTTCACTGAACTTCCCACCTCGTTTTGGGGCTATGCGCTCGAAACGGCGGTAATGTTGTTGAACAATATCCACACCAAGGCAGTGGATAAGACTTCATATGAGATATGGATGGGCAAACCACCCAAGTACTCATTTATGAGGATTTGGGGATGTCCTGCTTACGTGAAGCAGACAGTGGGAGATAAGCTGGATACGAGATCCATCTTATGTTACTTCATTGGGTATCCAAAGAATTTCATTGGATACTACTTCTACTATCTCAGCGAAACAAAAGTGCTTGTTTCTAGGAATGCCACCTTTATGGAAAGGGAATTTCTACTTGATAGAAAGGGCAGAATAGTAGAACTCAAAGAGGTTCGAGATCCAATCGAAGTACCAGGTGAGTCTCCTGCACCTACAGAGCCAATACCGGAAATGGTCGCACCTAGGAGATCCGAAAGGTTTCCTAGGACTCCTGAGAGATATGGTTCCTCCTTGAAGATGATCAAGGTGATCAAGTTGTTGGATCTGATCCAAGAACCTTCAAGGAGGCAATTTCCGATGCTGATTCTAACTTTGGCTTGAAGCAATGCAGTCTGAGTTTGACTCAATGCATGCTAACCAAGTTTGGACTCTCGTTAACCCTCCCGAAGGAATTGTTCCTATTGGGTGCAAATGGGTGTACAAGAGGAAACTTGGGCCTGATGGTAAGGTAATGACCTACAAGGCACGACTGGTCGCGAAAGGTTACACTCAAAGGCAAGGTGTTGACTATGATGAAACCTTCTCGCCAGTCGCAATGTTCAAGTCGATTAGAATCTTGTTAGCCATAGCTGCATGGTACGACTATGAGATATGGCAGATGGATGTGAAAACTGCGTTCCTTAATGGAAACATTAAGGAAGAGATCTATATGACTCAGCCTGAGGGTTTCACATCTGTTGGAAGCGAGCATAAGGTATGCAAGCTTCAGAGATCGATCTACGGTCTCAAACAAGCATCGCGAAGTTGGAACCTGAGATTCGATGAAACAATTAAGGAATTTGGTTTCATCAAGAATCCCGATGAGCCATGTGTCTATAAAAAGGTAGTTAAAAGCGTTGTGACATTCCTTGTACTTTATGTTGATGACATCCTACTCATTGGGAATGATGTAGGAATGCTGCAGTCAACTAAAGTATGGATGTCTAGTAGATTTTTGATGAAGGACATGGGTGAAGCATCCTATATTCTTGAAATACAGATCTATCGGGATAGATCTAAACGGATGCTCGGACTCACCCAAGCTACCTACATCGATACCATACTTAAGAGGTTCTCTGAAAGAGTCCAAGAGATGACACCTACCTATGTGCCACGGAGTCACTCTATCTAAGTCTATGTGTCCAAAGACTGATGAGGAGATAGAGAGTATGGCACGTGTACCATATGCCTCGGCTATAGGTAGTATTATGTATGGCATGATCTCGACTAGACCGGATGTCGCATATGCTCTGAGTGTCACGAGCCGCTACCAGGCCAACCCCGGCCAATTTCATTCTGATGGGGAGATAGAGAGTATGGCACGTGTACCATATGCCTCGGCTATAGGTAGTATTATGTATGGCATGATCTCGACTAGACCGGATGTCGCATATGCTCTGAGTGTCACGAGCCGCTACCAGGCCAACCCCGGCCAATTGCATTGGAAGGCTGTGAAGGATATTCTTAAGTAATTGCGAAGGACTAAGAATATGTTCATGGTCTATGGGGGTGGTGAACT
>KQ993828.1:86812-126561 GCA_001598015.1 Dorcoceras hygrometricum | reverse complement strand
AAAAATGGTTTTTCAGATCATAGTATTCAGTTTTGGAAACTGAGTCGATCGGTCCGATCTGATCGGCGATCGGAGTTACGATGAAGTCTCGGTGATGGAGATGAACTGAATGTTCATCCGTTGGATCCGGGCCCGTTGGGCCTGTCCAAGTCCAACACTAAGATATATTTAATAATGGATTAGACTTCATAACAAAAGAGACTAAGCTAATTAAACCCTAAACCTAGTGCATTGAGCGCCGCCCCTCCTCTCCTCATAAACCCGCCGTCGCGGCCGCCGCCGCCACGTGCCGCCAGAAAATCGTTTCCGGCCAATCTTGACGAGGAGAATCCGTCCGTGCAGATCTCGTCAGTCCTTCTAGTGCAGGCTGACGAAGGAATCCCGTCTCCGGTCGTGGACCTGATTGACGGATCTACCGCCACCTACCGTGAAGAGCCGGCGTTCTTGTAATTCCGGTTGGAGACAGACACAAGTGCCAGCAAGGTATTCCTTTAAAACACCCTATGAATGTCATAGAAAATTTGAATTGCTCATCGTATTGATCGTCTCCCGGCACATGATTTTTTCTGTTCTTCCGCTGCCTCGTCGGGGGGGCGTGATCCGGATCCCCAACAACATTATCCTCGACGATTCCGAATTTACATTCACTCAACAAGTGCCAACACTAAATGAATTTGGATTTTTGGTTCGATTAATTCGGAAATTCCGTTTTAATTTTAGAAAATTTCAGCTAAATTGTTTATTTTTTTGTAAAATTAAATAGGTTAACCAAATTATTAAGTTATTATCTTAAATTCTTTTGAGTTTACATATAATTCATAGTTTTCATTTAATGTTTTCTAGTAGGTGATATTTGCTTTGTTTAGTTTTTTGAGGTAAGGCTTTTTGACAGTTAGAGCTTTGCTGTGGGAGTGGACTTTGCACGCATTTTTGTTCGACGAAGGTGAAATGGAAATATAAAATTAGAAAGCAGTAAGGGATACCAAAATTTCAGGTAGATATTCTCTAAAAATGATTAGGATAAATCATAATAAGATTAAAAATTTCACTACAATATTTTGATAATTACATTATCTCATTATACTTTCAATCATATACATGATATCTTAATGTCAGATAAACAGATCTCATAAATATTTTAAAATATAATCAAATATTAAAATATTAAAAGAGAGAATAAATAACTTAGGATGAGATAAAATTTACAGAATCCGAAGAACTCTATCTATAGAGCCCTGTACAGGGAATGAATTGGAATTTAAATAGAGCTCCGCACAAAAGAGAATTTACTTCAAACGTGTTACGTTTCCCCCTTTACGTGTTGAATATCACAAGCAAGTGGTAACACTTGTCAATAAACATATGTCATTGATTAATGACATTACCTACGAGAACAACTCTGGGATTCTGGGTTGCTTCGATGATGGAATTAGTTAGGTGTTTTGCAGTTAGCCGAAACAGCGTGAATTCAAGCAGTCTTTTATATATACGAGAATTCTTTGTCCAATACATCATATATATATATATATATATATATATAATGTATTTAGTTAATGTCTGCGAGAAAATCGTATGTGTACGTTTGTAAATAAATATAGCGAATTGCTCATGGGGACCGCAGAGCTGAATACGTGATGCCTACAATAAATTGGGATATATATACGAAACTTTATATCGTTAAACTTTTAATAGATTTGTAGGTTTATGAAAATAAATTTTACCCATGTTTGAACGTAAATTTAAGATAAAACAAAATGAGAGCTAAGAGAACCAAACTTTTATGACCATTCCTAACTATCAACAAGAATATGACAAATTACCAAGTCATATCTATAACACACAAATGCATATATATTCCCGTAAAAAAATACTTATGTTTCTTGTACTATTCACCCAAACAACAGAAGAAATACAAAAATTGAGAAACACACTCATCAACCATACAACTAATTATATCTTGAGCTAAACTTAAGAACTTAGGGACGGAAAAAAAAAAAAAAAAATTCAATCTGGTATCTTGTAATCCTTGAAAGAAACCGTATCGGCATCTGCATTGTGAAGCCATCCAAACTTCTCCATGAAGGGATTACTCAAGTTCTTTTTGGGGTATTTATCGATAAATGTTTTCCACACATTGTTTCCTTCCAAATCCCCTAAACCCTAAAGCACTAGCCGCCCCTCCTTCCCTCTCTCACGCCGCCGCCGCCGATTGTCGCCGGAAAATTGTTTTCGGCCAGTTCGACGAGGAGAATCCGTTCGTGCTGATCTCGTCAGGGCTTCTAGTGCAGCCTGACGAAGGAGTCTCGGATCTGGTCGTGGACCTGATTGGCGTAAACTACCGCAATCTACCGAGAAGAGCCGGATTATTGTAATACCGGTTGGAGCCAGGCACAAGTGCCAGCAAGGTAACCCGCTTAAACTCCCTATGTATGACGATTACTGTAATTGTCTGATTTTTCGTATTGATCGCCTCCCGGCACCTGTTTCTTGTTCTTCCGCTGCCTAGCAGGGGGGCGGATCCGGATCCCCAACAAGAGCAAGCCGCCTCCCTCTCTCTCTACTCCTCTCGGCCGCCGCCCCCCCTTGCGTCACCGCCCGCCGCCGCGCACCGCCGCCTGTCGTCGTCGTCGTACTTGTTCCTACTGTCTCGACGAGTAGATTCTGTCCGTGAAACATTCGTCACGTTTTCTAGTGCAGACTGACGAAGGGATCGTGATTTCAGTCGTGGACCAGATTAGGAGAACGACGACCGCGCTACCGTTGAAGTGTCGATTTTCTCGTGAAATTGGTCGGAGCCAGGCGCCTAGAAGCCAGCAAGGTACCAAATCAAACATCCTATGTATGTTTATTTGCTGTATTTGTTATGTATTGACCGTTCCCGGTGCAAAACTTTGAAATCTTTCGCTGCGCCCCGGGAGCGGGATCCGGATCCGCCGCTGCGCCAACATATACAGCTCGCTCGCCTCTAGCATATCAGATCACGTTCTCAACCTCTTACTGGTCCAACATACACGCATAACAACAGGTCTTCAAGTACAAATTATTACCAAGGGAGATAAGTCGCGTGGAAAGTGGAAACATTTTCATTCGGAACATACCTGAGGTGTGCAGATCTGAGGTTCGAACTCAACGAGAAATGAATATTCCTTCCCTATTGTGCACGATCAGCGGGCCGAATTTAGGATAAAATAACTTTTATAAGGGTTGTTAGGACTAAGGGTAAAGTAGTAAAGTTGTCTACATTTCCTTCAAAACAGTAGACGTTGGACTAATTGTACCACCTTCTGTGAAGGGATACATTGTCACACAACTGAAAGCTGCTAATGCCTCTTGTCACGGGCCGGATGTACTACTTAAATTGTGTTAAAAAGAGACAAACACGGGATTAGTTGTCAGTCCTGCGCTAATCCTGCATACCAAACGCCCCTAGAAGAATTTTGGGGGCGTACATGATGAAAAATTTTGTTCATGAATGATGCATTTTAGATGATTGTAATGGTTCAAAATAGTCCCCTTTGTTTTGGGGGAAGTTTAGAAATTTGTGCATATTTTGAATTAAGTCTTGTTATCTCTTCACATATATTTTACTATTTGTTATGTATACTTAGTAGTTTGTAACATGAATAGCATGATATATAGGATATTTTGATATGTTTCTAATACTGTGTTGGAGAGATCTATGCTATATCGAGAGTGATACTTTAATTGTAATTACAAGTTGTTGATATCGATTGTTCAATTTACACGAGAAGTTTCTCCATAGTATATTCAAGGTAGTCTAAGGTGGAAGCAATGGGGCTTGCACGATTCCTTTTTTAAGGCTATAATTAATAAAATTGTGTTTTTAAGCCTTTGTTTCATTCTCGTGCTCAACTGCTATTATGGTCTTTTACTAATCTCTTGGGATGGTTCTTCCAACAAAATGTATTGTTACAAGTTAAGTGGTGTCGAGTAGGAATGACAATTTTACCCGTAGATTTGGG
Organism: Dorcoceras hygrometricum; assembly: GCA_001598015.1. Classification (NCBI taxonomy): domain Eukaryota; kingdom Viridiplantae; phylum Streptophyta; class Magnoliopsida; order Lamiales; family Gesneriaceae; genus Dorcoceras; species Dorcoceras hygrometricum. Next base: position 122,578 of record KQ993828.1, on the reverse strand, counting down.
GGCCCGCGGGAAAATATCGAAACGGGTATCCCCGAAATCAAATGGGGATGGGATGATAATAGCACCCCATCCACGAACTCATCAGTCCCGATAATATGTGCATGTGTATATATATATAATAAAAGTAATATATTACTGTTATTATTTAATATTACTATTATTTGCTATTATTATTTCATGAATATTCAGATGACTAAAAATATTCAAACCTAAATAATCTATTAATAACATTTATATGTATATATATATATATTATTTTTTAATTATATATTATAGAATAATAATAATATATAATTTAAATATATATTATCAAATATATTAGACATATATATGTAACAATAATATAGAGTAATGAATAATATATATAAAAATAATATATCTATTTAATATTAGAGGCGAGATGGGGGATCCCGTCCCCGAACCGATCCTCGCGGGGATGGAGATGGGGATCTCCGAATTATTCGGGGGCGGGGATGGTAATGGAAAACTGGTCCTGCCCCCATCCCGTTGTCATCCCTAGTGTCAAGCCAACTTGCTGAATGCAGATATTCCAATCCAACGTACAATTTTATCCCCAATACAAAAGGTACAATTATACATGGAAGAATTTCAAAATATTAAACCTTTGAAATTCAAATCAAAGCTTGTTGATATTTTTAAATATTAAAATTTAGATAAATTAACTAAATTGGATATCATCATCCTTTCTCTTCTACATGAACAAAGTTGAACTCTTTTTATAAAATGTTTAGTATTGAAACAATAACTTATTGCAAAATATTTTAATGTACAGGGATGTGTCGTGTACGACCACTGTTCTTTTTGGAAAAATTGTAATTTTGGTTCTATTTTTAAAAATTATGGTAATATAGAATATCAAAATTTGATTTTATTCTTATAATTAAATTTCTTAAAGATTTCAACGATTTTTCAGAATACTAACGTGACACTGCACATGTCAACGTTATATCAGTACTATATTACTATATTAACATTATGTCGGACAATGATTAAAATTAAATAAAAAAGAAAGTAGATAAATATTGCAAACTGAATATGAAATTTGATAATAATATAACAAAAATTGGGAAGAAGGAAATGGGATAAAAAAGTAGTTTCTAATTAATATATATATATATATATATATTGTTTATTAAGGGTGTCATCATACGTTACCCAGCGCGCTCCTTGATCCAAATTCAAATCTTTAGAATTTGCCCTGTTCCATTTGCATTTCCAGTCGCAATGAAACAGATCCTCAACCCTTTTCAAGCTGTTCCCTATATGATTTTAAGTGCTTTAATCAAGATTCTCCAATAGTCATTCATTCCCGCTGGCCCACTTCTTGTTTAGTTTAATTGCTTAAATTTGTTAACTTGTATTTGAATTCGTCAATTTGAAAATCTTGAAAAGATTGAATCCGCATTGTTTTTCAAACGTAAATGGATAACAGGAGTATGTCAGAGAGTCGATCTTTGTCAGAGTCAAGATCTGAATCAAAGGTTGGACATTTTAAAATAACGTTGGATTTTTTTCTTGTGCTGATAAGTTTTCAGTTCTTAATCCTCATTGTATCAGTAAAATTTCTTAAGGTTCTTGATTTTGATTTGGTAGGTTACAGTAGGGCAGAAAAGGGCCGTTCTTGAAGTCCAAGAAAGATCGGAAAATTCTCCAAAACGAGTTAAAATGCGTGATCTTGAGTCTGTTTTTCGCTCTGAAGGTGTGAGTTTAGCTTCTCTTTTTGATTTTTTTTGTTTCCCTTTTGGATTTCTGGAAGTTTCACTGTATATTTGGACATGCTAATGTCTATATTGATTGATCGAATAGTTTAAAAAAATACTGTAGATTGATTGGTTTATTTATGCTGTGTCAAGTTCAGCATGTCCCTTGTGAGTTTCGTTTTTCACCTACAGAAAATGCAAGGAACTCTTCGCTGTTTATTTGGGTATGTTAACCTAAATTTATTTATCGAATAGCTGAAATATTGTAGATTTATGGGCATATTTAGGCGGTATCAAGTACATGTCCTTGTGAGTTTTGTTTTCTCCAACTCTAAATGCAGGGAAGGTTCATGCTTTATGATCTGTTTATGTTGGCGAAACACGGGGTATTCGAGTTTTGGAGTAAGAAAACAGGAATTTGTGCAGGATGCTGTATGATTTATTCAGTAGAGACAAGAGTTGAACTCTTTGTCCTTCAAATGATCTGCAATTCGTTTCGGATATACTATGACTACTATTTCGGGATACAGAACTTTATATCACGAAATTGTTCTATCTCGATGGAGAGGACTTTGGGTAAGGATCTTCTAGTGAATTCATCTTCAATGAACACGCACTCATGTCTGTTGATGTTCCCATACTGACGCAAATGAAAAGCAACAGGTCTAACATTTGGGACACATCAATATTATGAGTCTGTAGTTTACAGTAGGCCTATATGTTATTCTAGTATGTTCATCGACTTGGAATAGATTTAGATAACTACAGTTGTTACAAATGTTTCCTGACCCTATAACTTACTAAATTAATCAGTTAGTTCTCTTTTGATTTTTGTCTTTTGCTGATGAATCTGTTGCTTTATCATGTCCAAGGAACTCATCTCAAACTAATCCCTGAAAGAAATGTAAAAAATTTTATATGGTGTAGCCCAAGCAGGAGGAGAAGCAAACAATCCGGTGCATTTACATGTCAATATTGCTTCAAGAGAACTTGACCTTAATGTTAGCATTGATCCTACCAATGATGTGAATGGTAATGAAGCTCCTGGTAAGGAACTGAACAAATCCCCCTCCTCTAAGATTCAAGCAATGGAAAGTAGGGAAGGTTTTGCAAAGTTTAGAGGCCTTGATCTGGATCTAAATGCTGAAGATGTCTTCAGTTCCATAAACAACCACCCTTACCATTCTTACAAGAACTCAGAAAATTTGAAGCTTGTGGATGATTCTGATTGTGGGAGTTCTATAGGGCCTCTTGATAGAAAAGATTCCATGAAACTTTGGAAAGAGATTAAACAAAATGGTTATATGTCTGCTCCTTATGGAGCTGTACCAATGTCAATACCAAAGCCACGTGGACGGAAGAGCAAAAATGACATGCTGAAGAAGAAGATCGAACTTGCAAAGAAAGAACAGACTGATCGTTTTGCAAGGGTTGCTGCTCCTAGTGGTCTGCTTCATGGACTAAATCCTGGAATTATTAACCATGTGAGAAACCAAAAACAGGTTCATTCTATCATTGAAGCAATAGTGAATTCTGAAAAAAATGAAAATCGACTTTCTGGGAGCGATCAATGCAGTCGAATGAAGAGTGGTATAAAAGGGTATGCTGAAAGGAAGAACATGGAAAATGTGAGTGGTTCAGGACTATATGGAGATGAAACTCGCCGTGAAGACACGTTTCTAGGAAGCATGCAAATGAAGGGCTATCCATTTTTCTCTGGATCAATGTCTTTGAATTCTGAGGTCACACAAGATGGTGATTCATCTATAGGACCAAGAACTACTTCGGCAAGAACGCATTCAAAGTTTAAAGCAGAAAATGATGATGATGCTTTTATATTGCCGTTATCTTCAGAGACTGTTGCATCAGAGAATAATAGCTCTTTGACCCATGACTCAGCAAACTTCAGCAGTGTTACTTCACTTTCTGTTAAAGGTAGTTCGGTATCTCAAGTATTTTCATTCGCCCTTTTCTTTTTCCTTCTTTTATCATTAATTCAATCAACCTGATTGCCCTTTTCAGCTGCCAATGTAGCCTCCCAATGGTTGGAACTTCTTAATCAAGATATCAAAGGACGGCTTGCAGGTAAGTTATCTATGAAAATGATTAAAGGTTCCACCACGTCCATATACAAGATTTTAGAACATACTGCTTTCTAATCACAGCACTGAGACGAAGTAAGAAAAGAGTCCGTGCTGTAATTCAGATCGATTTACCTTTCCTCATGTCGAAAGAACTTTCATCGGACCAAGAAACAACAAAAGGTGAGGAGGAAATGCTGAAGCACACCATATTCGATGGAGTAGTCTCTTCGTCCAGATGGATAAAGCCCTTTGTGAAGAGGAGAGTCATTTGGTGAGTCGGTAATAAAGTTTTTAACATTATAACACCAATAGAAAAATATTGATTTATCCTCAGATGGACCACTTCCTATCAATCTGATGCACCATTATTTGATTTAATCTTAAATCTTGACATCTTAATTGCTGCACGAACAAAAGCAGCTTCATATTCTGTGCTGACTATATAACTTAGTTCCCAAATTCACTCAGTTCAAGAGAAACCAATGGCACAAAACTCTTATCTTTATATGCTATCAGGAAAGCTGGCTGAACCAAGTGAAGGAAATGCAGTTGAATTGTGATAAAGGACTATACAAGTATAGTTCTTACTATGCTCCACAACAATCCAGTCTAACCAGAAACGAAAGCAGGTAAACAAAGAGTAGTAATATTTTGTTTCTGAAAACATAAAGAGAGAGAGAGAGAGAGAGAGAGAGAAATTGAAGCATGAAAAGAAAACACCATTTCTCCAAACTGGCTGTGAAAATTTTTCATCTTCAACCTTTTGAAAATGCAGATTAGCAGAAGTTGATAAGTCAGAGAACGATCTAGCAGTTAATGCTGCTGCTGCTTCAATATATTCGACTTGCAACTTTTTGATGTCGATGGTAAACCATCCATGCTGCTAATTTTCCAAGCCCCAACTTGTTACTACAGTAAGCATTTAATTGTCTTGATTGGTTTGTAGTTAGGTTAGCAGATGACTAGGTAAAGTTAGTTTCTGTCCTTGTTCATTTAATGTTCTCGTCATTCTAAAAGTGTATCCTTAGGCATTGAGATAACTGAGGACATGGATATTTCCTCTGTTCTTAACTTATTACCTAGCATACGGTGTATTTGTTATTTGAAAAACTATTCAAAATCTTGATTTATATTTTAAATATGGAATTCTACCGTGTCCCCTAATGCAGAGTTTCTTGAAAATTTCTCTATCCTGTCATGATACGTTGATTTTTGTATGAACTAAACATAAATTATTATTATTAATACGGTCTTAACAGATGAAAGTCACTTCATTTTGTTCTGAAAATGTATGATTCAAATTCTCCATCAAATTAGTTCCAATATTATTTTTTTTCTGTTTAATTACATATGAGAAAACTGTTAGGCAAAAGAATGGTAATAACATACACAATGCAGAATAACAAGAAATAATCAGATTGAAGAACAACGTCAGGAAGAGAAAGTAAATCGAGGCCTGTGTTCTAACACAGTTCCCTTAAAATAGATTCACCTCGCACCAGTGCTTCCAAGGACCAAGCTACGCGTGGTGTCTGTTTCCCAGGATACAACGACGGAACCGAGCAGCTAACTGAAAGCACGAGGCTACGCTACACCGGCGAATTGAACCGCACCTGCACTGTATCAGCGTGGGAACGTGAAGAGAATGGAGAGAATTGAGAGAATGGTGTGTATGGAATTAAGAATGTTGGTCCTATATATAGGGAAGTATGTGACTCTTTAGTTGCCTATATTGAATACACAATCAATATAATTGTGTCTCTTCGTGCATGTGAAGAGTCACGGGCATGTGAAGAGTCACGGACATGTGAAGAGTTTTCATTCAATTCCAACAATCCCCCACATGAATGAAAATGATAATGATGGAAATCTTGCGATACAATTTTATGGTTGAATCCTGTATAGGAGAGGTATACATGTTGTCTTTGAACCTTCCCTCGTAAAGCACATCCATTTACTGGTGAAGAATAGACATGTTGTCTTTGAACTGTTCTATCGTTTGTGTAAATCAAAATGCACTTCACACAGGATTCGTCCTGATGCAATTCAGTTATCATGATTGTGTTCTTTTTGGCCATGAACACATGCCTGGTTCTGCGAGAGTTTGTAGAATTGAACCTTGCAATTCCGTTGAAGCGGCCCCACTTCTCTCTCGCATAGGTGATTCTCAGATATCACTAATCTTCTGAACATCCAGAATCATTAAAAGCCGTATGCTTATCCTACACTCTCACTGTTTCATCATAGGAATGGATGAGGGTAACCCTCCCAGTGATCCATCAAGCCAGTGCAATTAGGTTGTCCCATTGAACCTAGTTTTTGGGATCTCCAGTCAGCATAGGTTGGGTTTTCCTTTGCACCAACTTATTCTATAGGCTTAAGTCTCATTCCCTCGATGACTTTGCGACTAACTCTCTATTTAATCATTTGGTTAATGGATCTGCAAGATTATCCTTTGACTCTATATAGTCAATTGAGATAATTCCGATCAAGAGTAGTTGCCGAATAGTATTGTGTCGACGACGTATATGTCTAGACTTACCATTATACATACTGCTATGAGCTCTACCGATGGCAGACTGACTATCACAATGAATACAAATAGCTGGTGCAGGCTTAGGCCATCTCGGAATATCTTCCACAAATAACCATAACCATTCAGCTTCTTCACCACATTTGTCGAGGGCTACAAATTCAGATTCCATGGTGGATCTGGCTATTACAGTCTACTTTGAGGATTTCCATGTAATTGCTGCACCACCTAAAGTGAAAACGAATCCACTAGTAGACTTTGAGTCTTTCATATCTGATATCCAATTGGCATCACCGTATCCTTCAATAACATCAGGATATCTATTATAGTGCAGTCCATAGTCACGAGTATATCTTAAATATCGTAGCAATTGTACAATTGCTTTCCAGTGTTCAGCTCCTGGGTTGCTCGTGAATCGACTTAATTTGCTTACAGCAAACTCAATATCTGGCCTTGTACAACTCATTAAGTACATTAAACTTCCAATAACACGTGAGTATTCCAGTTGAGAAACACACTCACCTCGATTTTTCGATAGATGTTGACTTGAATCTATCGGTGTTTTAGCCAATGCTGAATCTTCTTTGTTGAATTTTTCAAGAATTTTGTCAACATAGTGTGACTGACTAAGTACAAGTCATTCTGATGTACGATGGATTTTGATTCCATGAATCACATCAGCTAGGCCCATGTCTTTCATGTCAAATCTTGAACTCAACTTTTTCTTAGTGGATCTAATCATCTTATCATTATTTCCAATGATAAGCATGTCATCAACATAAATACACAAAATGACATATCCATCTTCAAAGTCATTTGTTTTAGCCAATGCTGAATCTTCTTTGTTGAATTTTTCAAGAATTTTGTCAACATAGTGTGACTGACTAAGTACAAGTCATTCTGATGTACGATGGATTTTGATTCCATGAATCACATCAGCTAGGCCCATGTCTTTCATGTCAAATCTTGAACTCAACTTTTTCTTAGTGGATCTAATCATCTTATCATTATTTCCAATGATAAGCATGTCATCAACATAAATACACAAAATGACATATCCATCTTCAAAGTCATTGATGTACACACACTTATCACATTCATTGACTTTGAATCCACTTCAAGTCATTGTTTTATCAAATTTTTCGTGCCACTGCTTTGGTGCTTGTTTTAACCCGTATAAGGACTTCACCAATTTACAGACCTTGTTTTCCTGTCCAGGAGCAGAAAAACCTTCAGGTTGTTCCATGTAAATCTCTTCTTCCAATTCTCCATTTAGAAAAGCAGTTTTTACATCCATTTGATGAATATAATGATTCCGCAAAGCAGCAATGGCGAGTATCACTCTGATAGAGGTTATTCTTGTCACAGGAGAATAAGTATCAAAGTAATCAAGTCCTTCTTGTTGACGGTAACCTTTGATTACCAACCTGGCTTAGTATTTATCAATGGTCCCATCTGGCTTCATCTTCCTTATGAATATCCACTTACAACCCAAAGGTTTGTTTCAGGGAGGAAGATCCACCAATTCCCACGTGTGATTTTGCATAATAGATTCGATCTCTGAATTAATTGCCTCTTTCCAAAGATGACCTTCAGAGAAATTTATGGCATCTTCAAAACTTTGAGGTTCATTTTCCATCAGGAAAGTATAAAAATCTGGATCAAAAGATTTCTCTATCCTCGCTCTCTTGCTTCGTCTGGGTCCCACCTCATCGTCAACCTCTTGATCTTGTGTCACTTGACAATGTGACCTTTTTGAAGAACTAGGTTCCTCCTGAGACTTGTATGGGAACTCATGTTCGAAGAATGAGGCATTTCTTGATTCCATTATTGTATTCTTATGGATATCAGAGAACTCAGACTTATACACAAGAAATCGATAAGCACTACTATTTTGAGCATATCCTATGAAAATGCAGTCAACGGTTTTTGGTCCTATTTTCACCCTTTAGGAGTCGATACTACCACTTTGGCAAGACACCCCCACACTCGCAAGTATTTATAAGAAGGTGGTCTTCCTTTCCATAACTCATATGGACTTTATTTTGTTTCTTTCGGGGTACCTTATTTTGAAGGTAGTTGGAGGTCAAAACAGCTTCCCCCCACATATTGTGTGGTAGACCAGAACTTAGAAGCAGTGCATTCATCATTTCTTTTAAAGTGCGATTTTTCCTTTCGACAATGCCATTTTGTTGTGGAGAATAAGGTGCAGTTGTCTCATGTCTGATTCCATGCTGAGCACATAGCTCGGCAATGGAGACTCATATTCTCCTCCACGATCACTTCGTAGCGCTTTAATCTTCTTGTTAAGTTGATTTTCAACTTCGTTTTTGTAAATGATGAATTTTTCTATAGCTTCATCTTTGCTTTTAAGAAGATAGACGCTACAATATCTGGTGTTATCCTCAATGAAAGTAATAAATACTTGTTTCCTCCACGAGTTTGCACTCCTTTCAAATCACATACATCCGTGTGAATTAAATCAAGGGGTTCGGTATTTCTTTCAATTGTTTTGAAAGACGATCGTGTTTGTTTTGCTTCAACGCAAATTTCACATTTGTGGCTCTTGTATATTTGGAATGTAGGTATGTTTTTTAAATTAATCAATCTATGAATTGTGTCGTAGTTTACGTGACCTAGTCTACCATGCCACAAGTAAGGAGACTCAAGCAAATAAGCAGAAGGATTAACTTTATTCACTTTGGGCTTAATAGCCATTACATTTAGCTTAAACAAGCCATCACTCACATATCCCCTACCAACATACATTCCATTCTTAGACACAACGACCTTGTCAGACTCAAAAACAATACGAAAATCATGCTTATTCAACAGAGAACCGGATATCAAGTTCTTTCTAATATCCTGGACATAAAGCACGTTGTTTAGAGTCAGTTCCTTTCTAGAAGTCATCTTTAAAACGACCTTTCCTTGTCCCTTGATTTCAGAAGTTGCTGAATTTCTCATGTACAACTTCTCACCATTTTCGAATTCGTGTAGAGTAGCAAACATCTCCTTATCGGAGCAGACTTGTCGAGTGGCACCAGTATCAATCCACCACTCTCTTGGATTTGAACCAATCAAATATACTTCAGAAACGACTGCACAGAGATTTATATTGGAGACATCATGAGAGATGTCGTCCACGGTGTTAGCCTCTCGGGCTCTCTTTGGTTTCTTACAATCCGAAGCCTTGTGACCCATTCCATCACAATTGTAGCACTTCTCCACGAATTTTTTCTTGAAAGTGTCTTTCCTTGCTCCCAATTTAGAGTCCTTCCCTGATGGTCGCGGCTTCCTTTTTGCATTATATTTATCGCCATGTTCAACAACATTTGCTTTGTCAACATTAGGAGTAAAGAAACTCCTTTCAGAGTTTCTATTGTCTTCTTCAATTCGAAGTCGGACAATAAGTTCTTCAACGTTCATATCCTTTCGCTTGTGCTTCAAATAATTTTTAAATTCTTTCCATGCCGATGGCAGTATCGCTCGCAGCCACCTGGAAAGATTCACTTAAGGTCATCCCCTCATCATGAATATCGTGGAGAATAAGCTGAAGTTCCTGAACTTGACTTATAACTCGCTTGGAATCCAACATCTTGAAATCCAAGAATCGGCCAACAAGGAATTTTTTAGCTCCAGCATCCTCGGTTTTGTACTTCCGATCGAGGGATTCCCAAAGTTCCTTCGCCGTTTTCTTCTCACAGAAAACATTGTATAACGCATCGGCCAGTCCATTTAGGACGTAATTTCGGCATAGGAAATCAGAATGATTCCAAGCCTCAACAGTGCTGACAGATTCAGCATTATGTTCCCCTTCCTTAAGAGTAGGGACCTTCTCTGTGAGGAACGTAGCCAAGTTCAATATGGTGAGGTAGAATAACATTTTCTGCTGCCACCGCTTGAAGTCCAGACCGTTGAACTTGTCCGGCTTCTCGGCATGGTTAACCGACACAGTCACAGGGGCAGCAGAGTTAGTAGGGCCAGCACCATTCGAAGCCATAATTTATACTGTTTTAAGATTGTTAGGAAAAAGAATGGTAATAACATACACAATGCAGAATAACAAGAAATAATCAGATTGAAGAACAACGTGAGGAACAGAAATTGAGGCATGTGTTCTAACACAGTTCCCTTAAAACAGATTCACCTCGCACCAGTGCTTCCAAGGACCAAGCTACGCGTGGTGTCTGTTTCCAGGGTACAACGACGGAATCGAGCAGCTAACCGAAAGCATGAGGCTACGCTATACCGACAAACTGAACCGCACCTGCACTGTATCAGTGTGGGAACGTGGAGAGAATGGAGAGAATTGAGAGAATGGTGTGTATGGAATTAAGAATGTTGGTCCTATATATATATATGAAAGTATGTGACTCTTTAGTTGCCTATATTGAATACATAATCAATATAATTGTGTCTCTTCGTGCATGTGAAGAGTCATGGACATATGAAGAGTTTTCATTCAATTCCAACGAAAACAAATCTATTTCAAGAGTTCTATAGTAGAAGACTAATATAGAATCATTATATATTTCTATCACTAAGTTATTTTTCATGCAGGAAATAATTTAAATTGTAGAGTTTAATTTGGAATGTGTTTTTGAGCTTATAAGCTCATAAGAACTTCTTGTTATAAGCTTTTAAATATTTTTGGTAAAAAAATTTTACAAACAACTTATAAACAATTAAAAATAAGTTGTTTTATAACTTATAAGTTGTTTTGGAAACATAAAGATAGCTCTTATTTGCATATTAAATCGATATTATGTCCTTTGTATATTATGATAAACTCTTATCTTAATAATTTTTTTGTTAAATAGATGTGAAAAATTTAAAATAACGTTAACTATTTATTTTTAAAAAAAAATTTCTCCAAATTTGTCATGTTTCTAAATTACTCATTGTATAACTTTTTGATAATTTTGACAATAAAAAATTTTATAATATCAAATACATTAATATTTTTAAGCTGTTTAAATAAGTTTAATTAAACGTAACTTATTTATAAAATAAGAACCATCATATTATAAAGTAACTTTTTTGGGAAACGTGTATATTCGATATATTTATAATGAAAAGTAATATATCTGACACAGAAAGTAATAATTTCTCATCAATTAGGTGGACCGAATATGTGCCTCATGAGATAGTGTCACACAAATTTTTGTCCTAATTATAAATTCCTACTAGCGTATATAAGATTCAAGCTATTTTTAATAAATTTAACCCAACTCCCTCTTAATTTGGTTCTAAAAGATATTATTGAATTCCCAAATTTGCCATTTGTTTTAATAAAATATCATATAAATCTTTTAGATCTGTGTAATAATATATTTGTTGTTTTCAGCATTATCAGATTTTGGAATGATTATATTACTGGTAATAGAGAAACATAGAAAATTATTAATTTGAAAATAAGAAAATTTATCACATTCAGATGAAAGTGAAAAAAAAAATATACTAATTATCCTTAGTTTAAAAGAGAAACAGATAAATCGATTCATCATTAATATCTATCCATGCATAATATACATTAGATCTGAACATTATATATTTTTATTAATTTGTGAAAGTTTTACCTAAAACTAAATTAAGTCAGTATATATAACTTGATTGATGCAACTTTTTTTGATTTATTTTGCGAAAGTAGTCTTTACTTTTTTAGTCTTGACGCTTTCTTTCTTTAAATTATAAATTTAAATTTTATCTACGTTTTCAAAATTTTAAATCAAGAAACAAATGATTGATTCAAAATTAAGATGGTGGTTTGATGATCATCCCATTGGTAAAGCATTAAAAAAAATTAAACTAAATGGGGTGTATTCAATCTAGAGATTTAATAATTTTTATTAATTTTTTTTAATTTATGGACTTTTGTGGAATTGATAGGAATATGTAAACTTTTATGAAATCTCATGGAGTTATAAAAAGAATTTAATGAATTTCATTATACTTTTATAGATTTTTAGAGAGATTTTTATGGATTTGTAAGTAGTTTTTATTGATTTATTTGTTAATATAATTATGAATTTATAATTTATTTTTCTAATGATTTTGTTTGAACTTATAAATATATTAACTTTTTCCATTTAAAATAAATGTTTTATTCATATATTGCATAAAAGAATCTAAAAGTTAAAATACTAACATATTGCACCTCAATTAAAAATTATCAATAAAATACTATTTAATACGCAAAAACTCAAATTTTTAAACAATTCAACGCTCTGTTCTTAATAAATAATAAAAAATCGAAGCAAATAAATTTTGAAGAATATCTAGTATTTATTCATTAGAAGTACATAAGGTTCTTATTGCTAAAATGATCCACTCACATCCGATTGGTTATTTTATATCTCCATGTATTAACATTTGCTCGTTGTTGTTCTTGCATGTCAAATACTTGATCAGGGTTGCTATCTTCGTAAACTTGCTCTAATGACGGTGGTGAGACTTCATATTGGATCTGTGTAACAGATAAGATCTTAATTTTGATAAACACAAAACCTGATGTTATGTTTCTAACGATTTAATCGAGTGCGCAGGTCTTAGTTGTAGCAGATCATAAAGCGAGTTGTGTGAGAGCTCTCAGGTACCAGTTCTCGGACCCTCTCAGTTCACTATCTACTTCAATAGGAAATTCATCAGTGCGACACTTTTTACTAAGAAAATTGTGTAATCCGACACAAGCCAATATAAGCTCCGCCTGAGTTGTATATGAAAATGGAGGAGCTGTTTTGAATATTTTGAAGCGTGATTTGACATAACAAACACCCTTTCAATAACGTTCCTCAAAGAAGAATGACGAACTTTGAACAACTCTTTTGCATCTTCGGGATGACAACCTTGGCCAATGATGTTTTAAGTTGATGTCAGGTTATTAAATATTTATATTTTTGTTACATATATATATATATATATACCTATATATATATATTCATGTGTATATTAATATTTTATAACGTATCATTGAATCACAAAAGTAACGTGATATTTATATTATTAAAATTATATAATCAGTTAAAAATTTTAAAAAATAAATTCAATTAATAAAAATTAAATTCATTTGTTAAAATTGAATTACTCTTACTTCAATGACCAATAAACTTTATAATTTTCTTGTATACGGTTTGATAATTTCAATAATTATATATCTGCATTTGTAAAATTTATATATTTTAATTTCAATGGTCAAATAAAAATAATGATTTTTAATATTTCTACATTTAAAAAAATATTAGTTATCAATTAAACATATAATTACCTTAAAGAAGTATACCCAAATAAAAAAAAATTGAATATGAAATTAATTAATTAATTAACAATATGATTTTTTTTAAGGGTTGAGGAAAGTGAAAGGCACAAATATTTATAAAGCAAAATAATGGAGGTCTCTACCAAATAAAATTCTTAATATTTAATTGTTGTGCTTTATCATTAACATTTGCACATCATTAACTTTTATGAAGTTGTTAAAAGTCCATTGAAATTTTGAATACCTGTAGATTTTAGAAATCAAATATCACAAAACTTTTATGGAATTTATAAAAGACATATTTGAATATCACAAAACTTTCATGAAATTTATAAAAATCATTTTTTAATATTCATTAATTTTTAAAATCTACCAAAATCTTTAAAAATAACCAATTTTCCCTTTCTTGAAGACATACCCGTTTCATTGTTTCAAGAAATCTTGAGAAGATTGGTCTGAAAAGTTTGAAGCGTCTCGTAGTGTTGACGCGTTCCCTTTTCCTAAATTAATCCGTCGACATTTCCAAATCTTTAGCCGTTCTCTCCAATTGCATTAAAATTTTCAACCATTTTCCCCTCCCTTCCAAGAAATTACAAAACTACAATAGCAATGTTGACGAGAATCCTCATGACCGCGGGATTCTTCTTCTTCCTCCTTTGGCCCCATATCACGAGGGATCTATCCAGTTCATACCCGGATCAGATTTGAGCTAAAGATTTAATCTTGGTTCCAAGAAAGTTTAGGGGTGATGAGAATCTTAGAGGTAGCCCTAGCGGTGATTTACTTGACTTGTGTCGTTGTTCCATGTCATTCCGATGGGTCTTTTCTTTATTTCTTTCGAAAACTGGAGCAGGATGCTGATGAGTCGAAGCTAAATGCTCAGGTATGGGCTGCCCACAAAGTGTTTTATATTTTTTTTTCTTGTGTGGCGTTTGTTGCTTTGTCTGATCATTAAAAATGCTTGATCTTAGGTATCTCCATCGCCGAGTCCTGTTCCCGTGGAGAATAGGGATTCTGGGAACGCTCAAAGTCCTATGAATTCACCAAAGAAGGAGACATGTGATTTGGTGGCGGATAAGTGCCGTGTTATGGAATCGCATGTTTCAGCTTGTGTTCCTTTCGATGGAAATGGTAACTATTTCTTTATCTGTTTGTTTGGTTCATTTCTCTGCTGAACGAATTCCTAACTTTCAAATTTTATCTCCCTTCTGGATAAATGAAATCAAATTTGTTTGAATTTACTTGTTCCATCCTTGTGTATATGCTTGCAATATGGATGATGCTTTCAGTAAGTAGTGTGAATAGCAATATGGTTTGGCAAGGATGCAGATGAGGCCTCATTTCATAATTCATTATAATGATTCTTTTGTGATGTGTGCATGAATTACTCCATCGGAGGACTTGCCTCTACTGCATGTTGTTTAATGAATAATAAAAGGTTGTTATAGAGTAGAGGGCAAGTGAAGCTAAGTTGGACTCATCTTTCTTGGAGTAGGTGATGATTATACTATTATAGTAAGTAATGTGATTGAGGTCTTACGGAAAATTTTAAGATCGTTTCGCAAATGGAACCAAACTCTTTTGCTAAAAGTTTCGCGTAGGTATTGTCCAAAGGATTCGAAGCATCATAAACATAAGCAACCTCGATTTTGTAAATGTTGACTAGCTGAATGGACAATCTTAGGACAACCAAGCTCGACATGCAGCAAACAACCCTCCTAGTTTTCTAGTTCTTTTGAATGATCAATGCAATGAGGGAGACAATGTCGTTCCACCACTTTTATGTAATCGTGTCCGGGGATGTGTTCGAACACAATAAGTTACTTCCCAATTTGTGTATAAGGTATTTTAGTGGTAGCTCATCTTCACATCCAAATTGATATGATAGTTCTCTGTGCTACATGATGGCATTCAAAGCCGGAAGTACAATTCCATTAAATATGAAGCATCATGTGTCTTGTGACATGAAATGAAATGTCCGATAATTGATTCCATATTGACAAGATTAGAGCTCATACCCTCTTTTGTTTAGGTGCTAGGTAACCCAAAAGCAAAACCAAACCAAGGTTTACTCAAGAACAGAGTGGATCAAAATGGAATCAAATGTCACCAAAGATAATTATTGATAGTTCTTTATCCAATTTATATTCGCACACGATGAAAAAAAGTCGCATTTTTAACTTCTATGTGTCGTGAATAATGCAAGAAATAACTCCTCCCCTTGTTGATATAAGGTCTTAGAAGAAACCATACAAATTAGGCCTATAGGATCTCTTCTAGTTCTCCCAATTGGTTTATTTTGTATTTCTGGGCTTATAAATTCGTGATTAACCCTTCTATCCTTGAACTTCTGAGCTGATGATCTCGTTGTTAAACTGCAGTTGGTGATTAGTGGGTCTACATTTTCATACTCTGGATCCTCTTACTCCACATGGTTTCCATTTGGTTCCTTTTACCGTGAATAAACAAGTTCAGTTGGTATTCATTTGAAATCATGTATTTTCATAATTAGATCTATTATATGTTGCTTAGTCTAACAATGAACCCTAATGAATCGCAAGAACACAGTAGAACCAACAGCTGAACAAAACAGACAAACTTGACGTGCTTATGATAACATTTATTCTGGAAAGCTCAAGTGATCCTGTATGGTGGGTGCTTTTAATCATGGCTTGAACTAAAAATATATTATATCAATTGTACAAGTAATATTGATACAAACATTGAATAAAATACGAATTTGATTTTAATATCCTCAATAATCTGGTGTCAGCCTAATCGGCTCTGTCAATAAAATAGTGGCTAAACATCACCAAAATACAAATCCCACGAAACAATATTTTTTTCTTGGACTCAGTTTAAAGTCTCTCAGAGTAGTGAGTCTCATAGTATCATTTTCTTGCAGTATCTCGAGCCAACTATTTACTTGTCATGAATGAGGGTGAGAGCTCTCACAGAGTAAGCATTACCATCTTTCCTGCAAACATTTCTGTGGAGGACAATACTGATATACCTGGACACCAAAGCAAGAAGGTATTGGCTATATTGGCTTCTATTTTCACCTCTTTGTCCTGTCCTGGCATCATCCTTACATTCCTACCGATCAACTTGGATAGATTTCATCCCTTGTCTTATATGATCGAGCTTTTGTTCATCTTTTTACTTATGTTTCCCCCAACAGGTAAAATTACCATCAACCATGGGATCAGGATATTCTTCGATCTTGTTAAGTTCTGAAAATGGAAACTGCACCATTCACTTGGGAGTTTCGCTGCCAAAAAGTTTCTATATGAATTATGTGACACCTGTAAACGGAACGTACTTATTTTTTGTGACGGCATTCTTCCTTGGAGGAACTTTGATATGCTGCAAATTTAGCAGAAAGGGACGACACCTTAGTGGTGTGAAGTATAAAGAACTTGAAATGGGGGAGCAGCAACCCAACTCGACATTTACAATCGAAACACGTGAAGATTGGGATGAAGAATGGGGTGATGATGACTGGGATGAGCAAAAGCGATGATATTTCCTCTGCTTAAATGAACATGTTCTAATCAACTGGAAATGGATTGGATCAACTGGAAATTTTTGATATACTACTCCATCAGCTCGCGAATGACACGAACAATCAAGCCACATATAACTGAAGAGTATCAATCAATCGAGTCTTACAACCAGTCTGTATACATGTAGTCTTGATGAAAAGCATGCTACTGCTATAGGACGTTTGTCGCCATTTGGAAAACATCATACTTAGAAGCTGGATGTTCAACATTTTGATAGTCATTTTGGTTTCTTGATAATTTTCTGCTATCTATAAATGTGGTAAATGTTATTGCTTACAAGGAGTTAGTCCATGCTACACGATTCCAATTAGAAACACTTCGGGCTCGCAATACATTCCGCTGTATATATATTGCAAGCTTATATTGTTTGTGATGTAGAATGGGCCAATCCAATACCTTCCATAGGACACCTTACTGAGAATTGTTTGGCATGAAGGATAAGAGTGAATATTTTTGTTTTAGATGTGGCTATAATAAATGCAGTGAAGATTAGTTATAGTGTCTATTCTTATTTCACCTTTTATTATTTTATTTCATGGTCCAAGTGGACTAGTTTATTCAGGATTGATATGATTTTGGTAAATGGCTAATGATATTTTACGGGGTGGGATATATTCCCCCATGTGCTTATCCCTATTGGTAGGGCGGCGTTCTGGGTCATACAACATATTCGTAGTTGCTTAATAATATTCCGATCAGCGCTGGGAACAACTCATATCCTTTATTGTTCTCTATCATTTCTTCTCTTCTTCACGACATTGTTCTTACAAAGTATAGTATTAATAATCTTATCTACCTTATGTTTGATTGAGGTATTATGTATCTATCATCAATAGATCATTATATCAATCAATTTTTTAATTATTTATTTCACATTCATTAATATTAAATTATAATATTAACCTTGTCTTCTTATTTCTATTATATTTATTAATTTTTACAATAATTAAAAATATAATTTAATATTTTATCCTAAATTTAATTGATCAACCAAAAAATATAACTCTCATCAAATATTTGTCATTTCAACTCAAACCTTTTATAATTATATCATTTATTATTAATCATTTTCTATCATATCTCATCCAATCACTAAACAGTAGCTATCTATATTAAGGATTTTATATATTTTATGGCTTCTCATGCTTTCTCAATTTGCTTTCAAATATCAGACTTTAGTTTGAAACACTTTCCAGACCAAAACCGAACTGAACCAAATTGGAGTGCAGACTTTGGCTTCTATTTAAACCGATTTTGTTGTTTTTATTTTTGCCTTCTTTTTTTCTCATTTTCTTTACTGAAATTGTCAATCTGAACACTAGGAAAGAAATGTGAGTACCTTCTACGCAATATATGATACGACAATTGTAGAAAGCAAATCCTTGGGAAATTTCTACTTATAACTTTTTCCCCGATATATTTTTCTATGTTCGGGGAGAAATTTGTTGCAAGGGTATTGAATCAAAGAATTTAAAATTATAATAATTGTCATGAGATGGCCGGGATACATAAGTAGTCACAGTCTTCCGTCTTAACTTTAGCAAATCCCAGTGAGACAAATACTGGTTGGTATTAAAATTATCCAATTCATGAAGAGGTAGTTGAATCGAAATCATTTTGCTTAAAATTCCTTTCTAGTTTAGAAGAGTTGCCCCCTCAATCCCACATTTTCGATATGTCTACATTAATCAAATACACACAGTTTCTAAGAAGGTCTTTATATTATCTAAATATGATAGAAGAACTTCAAATAACTCATTGCTAAACTTAATACATTGAAATCTGAATTAGCTACCTACCTTGATAAGAGATGGTACTAGTTCAAAGCCGGTGAATAGGAATCCGATAACAAGTAGGACGATAAGGGGAAGGAACTGCATAAAACTCGACTGATTTCATAATATGAACTGATCGGATTCGTCTTCACCGATCCATTGCTCAAAACTCAGAAAATAATTAGCTTAAATCTCCCAGCTCATCGTGGCTGTCCGAAGGACATCTAATAAGCTTCAAAATATTGACCACTTCTGCCATATCAGGCCTGTTTGAAGGCACTTGTGATGTGCAGATTAATCCCAACTTCAGCACGGGTATGGCCTCCTCCTCTGGAAACTTACCTTGAAGCCTCATATCGACGCATTCCTCGCTTCTGCCTTCTTCGAGTGCTCCTCGAACCATATCACATAATACTACAACATCGTCCTCCGTATACTCAACGGGTCTTTTTCCAGTGGCCACTTCAAGAACCAGAATGCCAAATCCGTACACATCGCATTTTTCTGTTATCTTCACAGATTTGCATGCAAATTCAGGAGCCATGTAACCAAGGGCGCTTTGAATCTTGCTGCTCAACACATATCGATCTAGTGTTGGTAGAAGTCTGGCTAGGCCATAATCTGCAACCTTGGGTTCACCAAAGCTGTCAATCAGTATATTGCTTGATTTTATGTTGTAGTGGATTATGTTAGTCTGGTGCAATTGAGCCAACCCTTTAGCTGCCCCAAGAATAATGTTGAATCGTTCGTTCCAATTAAGGAAATTTTCACCAGATCCTTCGTGTAGGAGCTTGTATAAGTTTCCACCAGATACGTATTCGTATATCAGAAGCTGCAGTGATGGTGTCCAGTAATAGCCATCGAGTGACACAAGATTTCCATGGCGTATTTCCCCAAGCTTCTTAACTTCCTTTTCAAAATCTTCTTGGGACTTGACAAGGCTCGAAACAGCGAGTTTCTTGATGGCAACCGAACGCCCATTTCCAAGAATTGTGTGATAAACAGACCCAAATCCACCTCGACCAAGCTCACAATCTTTGTTCAGCAGAGAATGTGCGCCAGTACAAAACTCGGGCTTGCCTGTGAACATAACAAGCTTCCCTGAATCGCCATTTGGTGAAGATGAGTGGCTGAAAAAATCATCTCCACCTGAAAAAGCAAGAGCTGCGGCAGACTGAGACGTGGAAGTACGTACACGAAGATTAAGTACAGTGACAGCAATTACACCAACAACAATTGCAGCAGCTGCACCAATGGCTATCAAGGATGAAACGCTCAACATTTTCTTATGGCCAGAACTATGGGTGATGGCACCAGATGTGGCATCGGTGGAGTCAGGATTAAGTACAATAGGTTTAGGGAGGACGGCAGGGCAGCTCCTATTAACAGCTGCACCACAAAGAGATGGATTCCCAGTTACAGATGATGGATCAATGGTGTTGAAAAATCCACCAGCAGGCAGGTCCCCTTGTAGTTGGTTGTAAGCAATGTTAAATGATTGCAGGCGTGCAAGATTTACCAGCTGCTTCGGCAGTGCACCTGTCAACTTGTTGAAAGAAAAATCAACAATTTTCAGGAACGTCAACTCCGCTAGGGATACAGGAATGGAGCCAGCTATTTTGTTGTGACATAAAGACCTGTGAAATTCAATCATTTAGCAAAAAGGAACTTAGTTAGATCAGCTAGTCCGAAACTTACAAAGAAGGGGTCAGGTCAACTCTACGAATGACGAAATGTTTGATGACAATACAAGTGTATCGCTTCTTTCATGGATAAGTCTGCAGCTAGATATTATACAAATCAACCAAACCAAATTACCTGTTAAAAAGATATAAAAGTTATCCATCAAAAGATAATCTAATTCAACTAGATATAAAACCAACCAGTTCTGCAATTAGTAAGATCACCATCACGCAACTCCAAGAAATAACAAGATGGCAGCTTGGAAACTAGTTAATTATACATAGTAGATTAGAATTACAATCTTCCGTCCAAAAGAAATTTGACAAAAACACATGAAACTAAACCTAAACAGATAAGGATTTAATATTATAGATCACAAGATCAAGTAAATTACTCACAGAAACATTAGTGAAGAGCATTCTCCAATTGTAATAGGAATGGTACCATTTAACTTGTTCTCACTAAAATCCAGAACACTCAAAGCCTTCAGTTTTCCGATGCTTGCAGGAATGCTACCTAGGAACTCATTGCTCGCCATATTTAAGAACTGCAAGCTTCCAAAGCCCCCGATAGCAGATGGAATTTCACCTGATAACTTATTCCTGGATACATCCAAAAACAAAAGATCTTTCAGAGAGTTCTCCAATGCCGAATCCAGAGCACTATCAATGCTCCCACTAAACTCGTTATTCGAAATCCGAAACTTCTGTAAACCAAGCTTGAATGCCCAAAAGGGAAGACTGCCTGATATCAAATTGTGACTAATATCAAAAGATAGAAGGTTAACAAGGTTTTCTAAGACCTCAGGCAAGATTCCAGTTAGAGCATTCTTGGATACGTTGAGAATCTTCAATGATTGAAGATTCCCAATAGACTCCGGGATTTGGCTGCTGAAGTTATTTTCCGCAAAATCAAGGATCTCTAGGCTTCTCATTGCCCCAATCCATTCAGGAACCACTCCTGTGAGCCCATTTTTGCTTAAAACTAGATCATTGCACAATATAAGCTTCTGCATTGTGCTTGGAAGCGCACCAGAGAGTAGATTTTGGCTTAGATCAATTGACTTCAATAACAAACAGTTCCCAATTCCATCTGGAACTTCACCAGTAAACTGATTTTTCCTCAAACTAATCATTCTCAAATTGTTCAGACCTTCAAGATCCATTGGTAGTTCACCTTCCAACATATTGTCTGACAAATCAAGTGTCCTCACAGCAGATAATGACCCAACCCCCAAAGGTAACACACCGGAAAACTGATTGCCCGAAAAGTTCAAAGAAATAAGCATCGAGCACGAGCCCAAATTCTCGGGAATTTGTCCGGAAAACTTGTTGCTAGCCAATGATATAGATCTCAAATTCCCACAATGGCTAAAGAAATCACTTGAAATAGAACCCGTGAAGGAATTCCCACTCAAGTCTAAGACCCTCAGACTAGGAAGCTGAGCTAAACTAAGGCTTAAGCTTCCTGTTAGATTGTTTCTAGCAAGAGATAGCTTATGCAGTAACTGTAACTGAAGGAGACCTCTGCCTAATTTTCCCGAAAGCCCAAAGTCATCGAGAACTAGTTCAGTCACTCTATTGGATCTGGGATTGCATCTCACCCCATCCCATTTACAAGGCTTTTCATCATCCTCATTCCAAGAATTCAACCTCCCATATGGATCTATAACATCAGCCTTGAATACAATCAGACCCAGAACATCATCGTCCAAAGAAGGGCTCAAAGATTTCGCCAAAAATGGCGACAAACAAATGAAAATAAGAACTCCAAAGAGGCTCCTCATCTTCAAGAGAAACGATATAACGCAGACTGCTTTAAGACATTACTCTTTGCCTCTCTTTAAAGGCAAAAACAGAGGCCACTAACTGCATAGACCACCGACGTTGAATACCAGCTGAAAAGACGCAGATTTTTCAACCGCTCTAATAAAACATAAAAACTCGACATTTATTACCGTATAACATACCAACACGTGTACGCTCAACGGCTAGGAAACGGAGACCAGCGGGAAAAATGAAAACGACGCAGTAAACTTTGAAGTACCAAAGTATCAACAATTACAATGAAGAAACCGGATTAACAAATAAAGAAGACCCAGAAAACAGGAGTTCGATCCGAAAGGAAAAACAGCGAGCCAAGAGTGTGAAGAAAGATTCGCCAGAATATACTCTGACAGGAGCTGAGACACAGCGTCACCGGAATGTACGCCGGGGAATGTGGAGGAGTAATGGTGTTTTTCCGGGCAGTGCTAGCATTTATGGCGTTCACTGTCTTCTTCGATTCTCTCTCTACGTTTTGTCTGAATTCCAACGTTCAACAGCTAAAAAGGAGGGGAAGAGTGGAGCAGAGAATTGTTACCCTGTCTTGGGTCCATTGGTCCTGCTTTTGTAACAGTGACACGAAGAAGGTTTCCACGACTGGAAATATTTGACACCTGGCGTTAAGTCAACGTTTTTCGACAAATAAAAATAATACCCTTGATCCATATATAAACCACATACATTATGGATATGTTTTCTAAAGGGAGGAAGAAATTATGTGAGACGATTTTATAGCTTAATTTTATGAGATGATTTTTCGATAAAATATTATTTTTTTATATTAAAAGTATTACTTGTCAGACATGTGAGATTGACACCTAAGATTTTAATAGAATAAAAAATTGTTAAAAATAGTTAATATAAGTGAGAGAGATAAACTGGTGGTGGTATAGGAAAAAAATTCTGCAATTTTATGGACGACAAAAGATATGTGGTATGGAGTAATAATATATAGAGTATTTTAAGCTCCGTTTGGACATGTTTTTAAAAATATTTTTTGTGTTTTAATTAAAAAATTTAAAATAGTGTTTGGATAAGATTTTTATAAAATATGTTTGAATTTTTTTTTACAAAAATTAGTTTTGAAATATATTTTTTGAAAAACAAGTGAAAGAAATTTTATAATGTTTTTAGATTACAAAATATAAGAAGCTTTATATGAAGGTCAATTAGATTTTTTTTATTAGATTAATTATTTGAATGTTATTTTAACATCTTAATTATAATCAGTTTCTAAAATAATAATCTAAATATTTTTTAATTTAAAAATATTTTTATAAAATAGTTGACCAAACACATACTTACCTTTAAAAAAACTTTCAAAATATTTTGTAAGATTTATTTTACAAACACTTTTATAAAAATATTTTTGAAAACATGTCCAAATGGAACCTTAATATTTATCATTATATATATGCAGTATAATATATTATTATGCAGGATCTACAAAATTATCCTTGCTCTACAAAATAAATCAATACATTTTTCCCTAATTTCCTTCTCGATTATATCCTGATTTTTATGAGAAATAGAGAATATAAATGTTTTATATAAAAAAACTAAACTAAATTAGAAAGTGATTATAATTCATACATTAAAAAATCAATATGTATCAATTTATATTTTATATTAAAATTTACTCGTAGACATTTTGCCAAGAGTCTGAGACAAATAGCTTATTATTTGTATTTTAATAGGCAAGCTTAAGTGGAGTATACTGTTTTGGTTCTCATACCATTAATAAAAAAATTGTAGGATTAATCATACTTTAGTTTTAAATGAATTAAAGACTTAGATATACGAAAAGAGTTCATGTTCTGATTACCAAAACTTAAAACGAGTGGCCCGATATGCACAATAATATTGCGAATTTTAAAAAGCAGTAGCAATAACTAAGTTTAATCGAAAAATTAATTTATATTAGATTATTTATGTTCTGAGATTAGGGGTGACTGGTGAGACTCGAATTACAAGGAGATTGACTTTCCAATCTGTCTTACATGTGATAACTGATAATTTGTTCCATTATCTCACTTGTTTAAAATATATCGCTTGGCCACATTTATTGGCCATGAATATATAAATAATGGTTTCCTAGACCGAGAAAATATCGAACATCAATTTTTTTTTTTAATTTTGTATAAATTTTCTTTACATTACGTTGAAAAGCAAAAAATCAAAGTGGTAGTAAGTTTATGAGCTCGATTCTATAAATGAAAAACCGGATGGTCAATTGTTTGTTATACATGTTCTTAATAAGTTCTAGTTTTATGAGTGTTCTATTTCTTCGGATTAGTTATTTATTAGTTGCATATATCTTACCGTGAAATGTGGTTTTTCTATTTTGCTTCTGCACGTGTAAAAGAGTATAAATGCCTGATGTTCGTTTGAAGAATAATATTCTATTTCACTCCATGTCACGTCATTCCCTAATTTCACGGTTTGGCAAAGACCTTCTTCTGATTAGAGAAACAATCATTTGATTCCTGTCATGTGGTTGCTACATCCTGAATCCAAGAACCAGACCTCCTCTTGTCAGCTACATCCTAAATCCAAGAACCAGACCCCCTCTTGTCTGGTTCGGTGCATATCCATGTGTAACATCAACAAAAGTCAAATGATTTAAGTATCTTAACCATTGATTAACTCCATGGAAGTCTTCTTGTTCATGAACAAAGAATGCAGGGACATCAAGTGGAGGAACATGTGTTGAAAGTGACTCATGATGACAGTTTTGGAAGAGGAAGAGGAGGAAGAGCCTTCACTAGAGGTGGACGGGGAAGAGGACGTGGAAGACCGCCCCTAAACAAAGCAATTATTGAATGCTTCAAGTGTCATAAGCTTGAACATTTCAATTAATGCCCAGATTGGGAGAGAAAGACAAACTATGAAAAGGTGGAAAAGAAGAGGAACTCTTGTTGATGTCACCCAAATGCACCAAACCAGACAAGAGGAGGTCTGGTTCTTGGATTCAGGATGTAGTAATCACATGACAGGAAGCAAATGTTGGTTCTCTAATTTAGAAGGTTCTTTGCCAACTGTGAAATTAGGGAATGACATGAGAATGAATGTTGTCACGTCTCGAGAACGGGCTTGGACGTGAACACCGACGATGTTTAATAATTATTCATCACAAAACATCAAGCCTCATAGTGCAGCTCAAAACAAGTTTATTACATAATCAAAATGATCGTCTTTACAACTGAAATCAAAGTTTGCGGAAGCGAAATTACATTAACCAATACTAAGTCTTCACCAGCCCCAGAACATCTCTTGTTCGTCCTCTTCAACCTGTTCTTCATTTTTATCTGGGTGGAAGAATTAAGGGGTGAGTGTTTGGGGAAACATCACCAAGTGGGGGATACCATTCGAGCATAAAAATATATACATATATTGAATAACAGATTTCAGAACAGAGCATATACAGAACAGAGCATAGCACAACAGGTAGCACTGATAGTTACTTCGTCTCTATCGTTTACTGATCAGTCCCTAATTTTTACTCTTCTAAGGGGTCGAGGCCATAGTTACATCACGTAACTCAGAGTGTGTAATATTCCGTAGACCCATTTTACGACAGAAACATCAGTGCTAAAACAGAGCATAATTCATATCATGAACTTGACACGAAACGTAATGTGACACGAAACAAGTGCTCGAACAGTAATTCAAAACAGAACTTAGCATGAATAATATATACAATATTTGAAACGAATATATACATAGCAAAAGCCCACTTACTGTCTGTTGAAATTTCTTGACTGGTATGCGAAATCTGGTACTTCGTACAGTAATAGGATGCAGCCTTGTACAAAGTTTCAGCGTGGAAGTTTACTGTATTTTTACTGAAGAATTTTCGTGAGTGAGGAAAATATGCTGCCATCAGCTGGGTATTTATAGGTGTAGAAATTGGAGTCAAAAGGGCAGCCATTAAAGCCTTAATTTCCTGATTTTATGACCATTAAAATGGCTGTTACGAGAGCATTAGTGTAGACATTGATTTGGGTATCTTAATTGGTCATTAATCCCTCTAAATTGGCAGTTATTATTGCGAGATTTGCTCTGTACGCATGAAGAAGCTTACTGAAATTCGCAAGCTAAGTTTTCCTTACCAAATCTGAATTTCCGTCGTCAAAATCTGAATTCGCCAAATCTGAATTGATCGTCCAAAGCTGAGTTGACCAGTCCAAAGCTGAGTTGACTGTTGACAAGCTGTGTTGATTGTCTGACTGTTGATCAGTCGAGTTGACTGTCTGACTGTTGACCAGCTGAGTTGGCTGTCTCAAATCTGAGTTGACCGAGCATGATCTGGGTTGACCGAACAGGATCTGAGTTGACTTAGCAGGATTTGGGTTGACCGAACAGGATTTGAGTTGACCGAATAGGATCTGGGTTGACCGAGCAGGAACTGAGTTGACCGAACAGTATCTGAGTTGACCGAACAGGATCTGAGTTGACCGAACATGATCTGAGCTGACCAATGAAATCTGAGTTGATCGAGAGGGATCTGAGTTGACCGACGAAATCTGAGTTGATCGAACAGGATCTGGGTTGATCGACGAGATCTGAGTTGACCGAGAGGGATCTGAGTTGACTGACGAAATCTGAGTTGACCGAGAGGGATCTGAGTTGACCAACCCGAACATTTTTTTTAAAACCTGGATTTCTGGGTTTTCACACCCCACCCTCCTTAAAAGAAGTTTCGTCCTCGAAACTTGAGTTCTCATATTATTTCCCTATGGTATGGTTAACTGTGATCTCCAGTTCTTCTTTGATGCTATCCGGTTTGTGTATAGGTTTGGTTTAGGACGACGAATCACTCGAGTTTGATTGTTAAATGTTATCTGCTTCGTATGAATGGTGGTTGTAGCATGTGTATGGGAAGAAGAAGGAATCAGATTATGAAATAAGTGATGATGAAATGACAATAGGGGATTTCTATATCATTTCATGGAAGTAAGCTTTAAGGATTTGTTGAACAGAAGAAAAAGATTATGGTCGAGCAAATGAATGAAAAAAAAACTCAACCTGGTAAGGAAATTCTTCTGGAGAAACTAACGATGAAAAAATCTCATGAATTCTAGAAGATTTCCGAATAAAGCATAATTTTCAAAAAAAGTAAAAGATTCCAAAAAAATCGGATGACACCAAAAATATTCGGATGGAACTGAACTTTCCGAATGAAATCAGAAAAATCGAATGAATTGAACTTTGCGGATGAATAAAAAAGTTTGGAAGAAATTGAAATTTTCTAATCAAAATGAGATTTCAGAAAGAGATACGAATGTTTGAATAAATTTGAGATTTCCGGTAAAAGTTACTTCAGGAAGAAATTTTAACTTTCCGAATAAAGATGATCTTTCGGTAACTAATTCCTTCGGATGAAATCGAAAGTCTTTATGATCGAACTTCTCAGCCGGATTATGAACCTGGTTAGCTCTGATACCACTAAATTGTCACGTCCCGAGAACGGCCTGGACGTGAACACCAGTGATGTTTAATATTTATATTACAAAACATCAATACTCATAGTGCAGCTCAAAACCAGTCTATTACATAATCAAAATGATCTTCTTTACAACTGAAAATCAAAGTTTGCGGAAGCGAAATTACATTAACCAATACTAAGTCTTCACCAGCCCCAGAACATCTCTTGTTCGTCCTCTTCAACATGTTCTTCATTTTTATCTGGGTGGGAGAAGTAAGGGGTGAGTGTTTGGGGAAACATCACCAAGTGGGGGATACCATTCGAGCATAAAAATATATACATATACTGAATAACAGATTTCAGAACAGAGCATATACAGAACAGAGCATAGCACAACAGGTAGCACTGATAGTTACTTCGTCTCTATGGTTTACTGATCAGTCCCTAATTTTTACTCCTCTAAGGGGTCGAGGCCATAGTTACACCACGTAACTCAGAGTGCGGAATATTCTGTAGACCCATATTACGACAGAAACATCAGTGCTAAAACAGAGCATAATTCCTATCATGAACTTGACACGAAACGGAATGTGACACGAAACAAGTGCTCGAACAGTAATTCAAAACAGAACTTAGCATGAATAATATATACAATATTTGAAACGAATATATACATAGCAAAAACCCACTTACTGTCTGTTGAAATTTCTTGACTGGTATGCGAAATCTGGTACTTCGTACAGTACTAGGATGCAGCCTTGTGCAAAGTTTCAGCGTGGAAGTTTACTGTATTTTTACTGAAGAATTTTCGAGGTGAGTGAGGGAAATATGCTGCCATCAGCTGGGTATTTAAGGTGTAGAAATGGGAGTCAAAAGGGCAGCCATTAAAGCCTTAATTTCCTGATTTTATGGCCACTAAAATGGCTGTTACGAGAGCATTAGTGTATTAGTGTAGGCATTGATTGTGTCTCTTAATTGGTCATTAATCCCTCTAAATTGGCAGTTAGTATTGCGAGATTTGCTCTGTACGCGTGAAGAAGCTTACTTAAATTCGCAAGCTAAGTTTTCCTTACAAAATCCGAATTTCCGTCGCCAAATCTGAATTGACCGTCCAAAGCTGAGTTGACCAGTCCAAAGCTGAGTTGACTGTTGACCAGCTGTGTTAACTGTCTGACTGTTGACCAGCCGAGTTTACTGTCTGACTGTTGACCAGCTAAGTTGGCTGTCTCAAATCTGAGTTGACCGAACAGGATCTGCGTTGACCGAACATGATCTGAGTTGACCAAGCAGGATCTGAGTTGACCGAACAGGATCTGGGCTGACCGAGCAGGATTTGAGTTGACCAAACACGATCTGAGTTGACCGAACAGAATCTGAGTTGACCAACGAAATCTGAGTTGACCGAGAGGGATCTGAATTGATCGACGAAATCTGAGTTGACCGAACAGGATCTGGGTTGACCGACGAAATCTGAGTTGATCGAGAAGGATCTGAGTTGACCGACGAAATCTGAGTTGACCGACCCGAACATTTTTTTTAAACCTGAATTTCTGGGTTTTCACAAATGTGATAGCAAAAAAAGTGTAAGAATACAAGTTAATGGTGTCGCTCAAGTAATTTCAAATGTCAATTTTGTTCCCGAGCTTAAGAATAATCTGCTTAGCTTAGGATAGCTTCAAGAAAAAGAATTAAAAATTTTGATTCAGAATGGAACATGTAAAGTATTTCACTCTGATAAGGTTTTAATCATGCAAACTAATATGAGTGGAAATAGAATATTTTATATGTTAGTCACCGTAGCACCAAAAGAAAACTTGTGCTTGCAAACAGAGCTAGACACAGAAAAGGAAGTTCACCTGTGGTATTGTCGGTTTGGGCACCTTAATCACAAGGGACTCAATACATTGCCACGAAAACACTTGCTAGTTGGCTTACCAAGTCTGAAGTTCCCAAAGAAGACTTGCACTACTTGTTTGATTGGAAAACAACACAGAAGATCAATCCCAAAAAAAGAGCATGTGGAGAGCCTCTAAGAAACTACAACTCGTGCATGCTGACATAAGTGGTCCTCTCAAGCCCCCCTCAAACAGCAACAAGAGGTATATTTTAAACTTTATAGATGATTTCTCACGTAAAGCTTGTGTTTATTTCTTACATGAGAAATCTGAAGCACTTCAAAATTTCAAAAACTACAGAACTAGTGTTGAAAAAGAAGTTGGTGGACACATTGCTTGCTTAAGAACATATAGAGAGAGTGAATTCACTTCACATGAGTTTGAAGAATTTTGTAAAACTCAAGGCATTAGAAGGCAATTGACAGCGACTTATACTCCTCAACAAATTGGAGTCGCTGAGATGAAAAATAGGACTTTTATGAATGGTGTTAGGGCTATATTGAACGAAAGACAAGTTCCGAAGATATTTGGGCCAGAAGCTGTGAGGTGGTATGTGCATGTGCAGAATCGAAGTCCAACTTTAGCAATAGAAAATACAACTCCTGAAGAAGCATGGAGCAATGTGAGGCCTACAGTGGAATATTTCCGAGTCTTCGGGTGCGGCTCATGCTCATATACCGGATCAACAAAGAACCAAGCTTGAGGATAAGAGTAAGATGTGTGTTTTCTTAGAGATTGGTGATGAATCAAAAGCTTACAGATTATTTGATCCTATTTCAAAGAAACTAATTATAAACAGAGATGTGGTGTTCGAAGAAGAGAGAAGCTGGGATTGGAGAAGATTGGATGAAGAAAAAAAAACTGATGTGTTAGTGAGTGATGATGAAGAAGACAATCTTGAAGAATAAGAAGTTGAGTAAGAAGAAAATGAAGATGGTGGTGGCAGCTCAAGTGGAATCATATCCCCTACAAGTGAGGAAAGCAACACTGAAATTCCAGCTCAAGGGAGGGAAACAAGAGCTAGAAGAGAACCAATATGGATGACATATTATGTGACAAGGGCTGATTTGTCTGAAGAAAAAGATAATCTCATGATGCTGATGGCTGAAGGCGGAAATGATCCAATCTCCTTTGAATAAGTACACAGAAGCATAGAGTGGCAAGAGACCGTGGAAGTTGAGATTAAGGCTATAGAGAAGAACAGCACATGGGAGCTAACAGATTACCGAAAACGAGTCAAGCCAATTGGAGTTAAGTGGGTTTTCAAAACCAAACTCAACTAAAGTGGAGAAGTAGAAAATCACAAAGCAAGATTGGTGACAAAAGGCTATGCACAACGATATGGAATAGATTATACCGGCTAGACTTGATACGATACATCTAATTCTCGCACTTGTAGCTCAATATGAAGGGGAAATATTTCAACTTGATGTGGAGTGCATTTTTTCATGGGGAACTTGAAGAAGAAGTTTTCATTGAACAACTAGAAAGATTTATCAAAAGGGAAAGAAAGACAAGGTTTACAGATTAAATAAGACATGGTATGATCTTAAACAGGCCCCTAGAGCTTGGTACAGAAAGCTAGAAACATACTTCATACGTGAAGGGTTTGAAAAATGTTTCAGTGAGTACACATTATTTACAAGAAAGAATGAGGTGACATACTTATTTTTAATTATGTAGATATTCTCATTTTTACTGGAGGCAATAAAAGTATGTGCGATAAATTCAAAAGATCAATGATGAGAGAATTTGATATGTCTGACTTGGGAAGGATGAAATGTTGGCATACAATGGCGGATCCGGATCCCGTTTCCCGGGGGCGGCGCGGAAATCAAAAATTGCCCCGAGAAACGTTCAATACATTAAAAACAATCAATAAACATTCATAGGGCGTTTATCGAATTGCTACCTTGCTGGCGTCTAGGCGCCTGGCTCCAACCAGAATTCACAGGGAAATCTGGCTCTTGAATTGTAGGCGGCGGTAGATCCTCCTAATCAGGTCCACGACCAGAATCAAGACACCTTCGTCAGCCTACACTAGAAGGATTGACGAATTCAGCACGGATGGAAACTCCTCAGCACGGTGGCCGGAACAAGTCCGACGAAGGGGCGGCGGTGCGTGGATTTGCTGGCGGCGGCGCGTGGGTTCGAGAGGAGGAGGGGGCGGCCGAGTTCAAGTGTGGAGGCTAGGGTTTGTGTGTTGTGTTGTGATGTGTAGCCCTAGGTCTAGCATAAATAGACCAATGATGGGCTTGAACCGGCCCATTGAACCTGGGGCGGGCCTAGTCCAATATATGAACATTCGGTTCATTTAAATCACCATAGTTTCATCATAACTCCGATCGACGATCAGATCGGACCGATCGACTCAGTTTCCAAAACTGAACATTATGATGCGAAAAAAAAAATTTCGGATTACCTAGTCCAAAATGACAGTTTTGCCCCTCAACAGTGGGAAATCGCAATTTGACCCCTGTTGACTTTTAGGAAGTCGCACTCCCTAAAATCCTCTTCCTATGCTCAACACATTGAGCTCAGTTTCCGTGCGGGAATCATGAATCCAGTACTTGTGTGATCCTCAATGGTTCAGGGATACAGCTAGCCGTGGGCCCACAACCATTGTGACTCCGAAATCACAATTTCGGACTTGCCCATCGGATCATGGTAAAACGTCTAGCAACATCATCCCATGATCCCCTAGGTATCACTGATAGTGCCTGCAAGAACCAGTTGATCGTGGTTAGCGTACAGTACGGTCCTTTCAACACATATATCCCGATCAGATCAACGACCATTGGTAAATCAAGGTCGCTAGAGATCCGATATCTATGCATACATCTTGGAGATCAAATAGTGACATCACGAGTGTTACTAGACAAACCCATTTACCTAAAACACATCCAGTACTCTGGCCAGAGATTTATACACTATTATCCCCTCAGATAGCATAGGATATCCACGCATGAAAGCGAGCGATGAATCCTCGACAACGAAGCATCGACTCCTACATGCATCGGGACCTCACCCAATCCCACCGCCTAATGACCCCAAGTGAGTCGGAAAACGGGTCAAAGTGAGGCGTCTATCATGTAGAGTCTCAATGACGTTTCAAATAGTGAGGACTAACCAGTACAACCAAGACCTCGGACTTATCCACTCGACAAATGGTAACCACTTGAAAAGTCCGAACGAGGGTAGTTCGATAGATCACTAGGTCACTATCCATCTGCATGCTCAGAACATCACAATGTTCCCTACCAATGAAACATGGTAATTCACATCGCAGATGCTAGTCTCAAGCTCGGGCGGCCTTATCCTCATTTTGACGGCCCAATCGACTAGGAACTAATTCAGAATACACAGTGACTATTAGATGTGTTTCATGATAGCCATCATATCCACTATCACATCTAACATACACTATAGTGCATTCTAGGTCTTTATCCAACACAATTGTTAACATCATATAACATAATGAAAATAAATAATGCCATAAAGAAACGCGAATAACATATATAAAGATTGTCATATACAAGAGTCAATAAAACCCACACGCCACAAGTTGGCTAGTTGGGCATCTAGTCTAACAATCTCCCACTTGCCCTATAGCCAACTACTCATCAGACGCAGTCCCATTGTTTCGTGATGTTTTTCAAACAACGGTCCTGGCAAGGGCTTCGTAAATGGATCAGTAATGTTGTCCGCAGAGGCGACTCTCTCAACTGCTATGTCATCTCTAGCCACAATATCCCGGATTATGTGGTATTTCCTCAGTATATGTTTGGATCTTTGGTGAGACCTAGGCTCATTTGCTTGCGCAACGGCAGCCGTGTTGTCGCAGTACACCGGGACTGGACCAACTCCATCAGGAATGACGCCCAACTCTTGGACGAAATTCCTTATCCAAACCGCCTCCTTAGCAGCAGCTGATGCTGCGATGTACTCAGCCTCAGTGGTTGAATCCACGATGGTGTCTTGCTTGGAACTCTTCCAAGAGACAGCACCACCATTGAGCATGAATACAAATCCAGAGGTTGACTTCGAATCATCCACTCAGAGCATATGCGACATCCGATCTAGTCGAGATCATGCCATACATAATACTACCTATTGCCGAGGCATATGGCACACGTGTCATACTCTCTATCTCCTCATCAGTCTTCGGACACATAGACTTAGATAGAGTGACCCCGTGGCTCATAGGTAGGTTTCCTCTTTTGGAATCTTCCATAGAGAACCTATTAAGTATGGTATCGATGTAGGTGGCTTGGGTGAGTCCGAGCATCCGTTTCGATCTATCCCGATAGATCTGTATTCCAAGAATATTGGATGCTTCACCCATGTCCTTCATCGAAAATCTACTAGACAACCAGACTTTAGTTGATTGCAGCATTCCTACATCATTCCCAATGAGTAGAATATCATCAACATAAAGTACTAGGAATGTCACAGCGCTTTTGACTACCTTCTTATATACACATGGTTCCTCGGGATTCTTGATGAAACCAAATTTCTTAATTGTTTCATTGAATCTCAGGTTCCAACTCATCGATGCTTGTTTGAGAACGTAGATCGATCTCTGAAGTTTGCATACCTTATGCTCACTTCCTACAGATGTGAAACTCTCAGGTTGCATCATAAAGATCTCTTCCTTAATGTTTCCATTAACGAACGCAGTTTTCACATCCATTTGCCATATCTCATAGTCGTACCATGCGGCTATGGCTAGTAAGATTCTAATCGACTTGAACATTGCGACTGGTGAGAAGGTTTCATCATAGTCAACACCTTGCCTTTGAGTGTAACCATTTGCGACTAGTCGTGCCTTGTAGGTCAAAACCTTACCATCAGGCCCAAGTTTCCTCTTATATATCCATTTACACCCAATAGGAACAATTCCTTCAGGAGGATTGACAAGAGTCCAAAATTTGTTCGCATGCATTGAGTCAATCTCAGACTGTATTGCTTCAAGCCACAAATTAGAATTAGCATCAGAAATTGCCTCCTTGAAAGTCCTTGGATCACATCCAACAACTTGATCACCTTGATCATCTTCAAGGAGGAAACCATATCTTTCAGGAGCCCTAGGAACCCTTTCGGATCTCCTAGGTGCGACAATTTCTGGTACTGGCTCCGAAGGTGCAGGAGATTCACTTGGTACCTCAGTTGGTTCTCGAACCTCTTCGAGTTCTACTATTTTTCCCTTTCTATCAAGTAGAAATTCCCTTTCCATAAAGGTGGCATTTCTAGAAACAAACACTTTTGTTTCGTTGGGATAGTAGAAGTAGTATCCAATGGAATTCTTTGGATACCCAACGAAGTAGCATAAGATGGATCTAGTATCCCGCTTATCTCCCACTGTCTGCTTCACGTAAGCAGGACATCCCCAAATCCTCATGTATGTGTATTTGGGTGGTTTGCCCATCCATATCTCATATGGAGTCTTATCCACTGCCTTGGTGTGGACATTGTTTAACAACATTACCGCCGTTTCGAGCGCATAGCCCCAAAACGAGGTAGGAAGCTCAGTGAAGCTCATCATAGACCGAACCATGTCCATCAAGGTTCGATTACAACACTCCGCTACACCATTGAGCTGTGGTGTGGCCAGAGGGGTCCTCTGTGCGAGAATCCCATTCTCTTTCAGATAGTCTTGAAATTCAGCACTTAAGTATTCACCACCTCGATCGGATCGAAGTGCTTTAATACTCTTGCCTAGCTGATTTTCTACTTCAGCCTTGAATTCTTTGAACCTTTCAAAGGATTCAGACTTGTACTTCATCAAGTACAAGTACCCATACCTAGAGTTCTGTGCGAGAATCCCATTCTCTTTCAGATAGTTTTGAAATTCAGCACTCAAGTATTCACCACCTCGATCGGATCAAAGTGCTTTAATACTTTTGCCTAATTGATTTTCTACTTCAGCCTTGAATTCTTTGAACCTTTCAAAAGATTCATACTTGTGCTTCATTAAGTACAAGTACCCATACCTAGAGT
>KQ993828.1:60400-70744 GCA_001598015.1 Dorcoceras hygrometricum | reverse complement strand
AGTTTCTCCGAAGCCAACACAATGTTGAGGTTTCGAAGCCAGTCTTGGTAGTTCAGACCGGTGAACTTGTTGCTATCCAGTATAGCAGCGAGTGGGTTTTTGATCGAAGACATTTATAAAGCAGTTTATACTGAAAAAAAAACAGACATGCATTACTAACTATATATGAAAAACGCTAAGACATAAAACAAGGTCATTTAGTTTTATGAATTACTCTCCCACTATTTTAACGATTTCACCATCCTCTAATGAAATCGGGAAAGCAAGTTTCCTTAGTGGGTACACAGAGTTCAATCGAGCGATCATGGTCCCGAATAATATCAGCCAACCATGACCCTTATAAAGCAGTTTATACTGAAAAAAAAACAGACATGCATTACTAACTATATATGAAAAACGCTAAGACATAAAACAAGGTCATTTAGTTTTATGAATTACTCTCCCACTATTTTAACGATTTCACCATCCTCTAATGAAATCGGGAAAGCAAGTTTCCTTAGTGGGTACACAGAGTTCAATCGAGCGATCATGGTCCCGAATAATATCAGCCAACCATGACCCCCAAAAGATAGAGACCAATTGCAATCGGTGCAACCTCCATGTATTTACCTCACGTCCAGTAAGGGCCCAATAATATGACGCAGATTACTATCACGTATCAAGATGACCCATCAATGTTGAGTCGTGAAGGGCGGTCCCCTTAACGTCCCCAATAATATGAGCCAACGTTAAAGGGAGTTCCAACCGACTCACAACAATTGTCAATGGCGTGGACAGCCTTCCGGCATACATAACCCCCTCAATAATATGAGCCGGGCCATGTATGCGGGTAGCATCGACGTACACCCAATTTTGATGGAAGGTATGGATAATTTAAACAGATTTAAATTCCCTAAGTTTATCGAATAAACTTTTAATCTTGATATCAGTTTTAAATCGTATTTAAAACGAGGGATTTTATTTTTGAAAATTTGGTCTCATGCAATTTTAAATCACAATTTAAAACATGCGGATTCAACATATATATCAAATATATAACTAACTTTGGGATGATCGATCGCGAGAGCTATGCGGTCCGTGGTTGCCAGTCACGGACCTGGGTCCAGTCCTAGGTGAAATACAATATGCAATGCAATCCTATTATAATTGCTTCCGGTTTTACAGATCTTCGGTCTTCAATAAATTTGATCGTCATCTCCACCGTCTTCAATTGTCCTCTCACTAAATCTAGTAATTTACATTTAAATTTCCATGACAAGTAAGGGATACAATTATCAAGGGGTGGGAACGGGCCACAAGCAGACCCACTTTATGATATCAACAATATATTACAACCGAAATCGCAAAACCTAAAGCATACACCTAACACGTTGGGCAGGTCTCTCGATCATCCCAAACATGCAATCAATTTAATTAATTTGCATAAATTTAAATAATCAAATTATTTACCCACAAAATCATATTTTAATTATAAAATCGCATTTTATGATAAAATCGCATTTTGTCGATAAAATCATATTTTAATCAACAAAATCATATTTTAATTATAAAATCATATTTCATAATCAAAATCATATTTTGTAATTTTAATTGCATCCCCAGCATGTAACAACCGGGCGGCCAGCGCGCGACCAGAAGCTGGCCATCGCGCGATGGTGTCGCGCGAGCCATAGCGCGCTCGTGACGGGTGGTCGCCGCCGCCCATGGCGGCGGCCGGCAGCATGCTCCAAAATATATATTTTTTTTTGTTTTCATTTTTTTGATTTCAAAAATAGAGATCTGATGCAATATGGCACAATCATGTATTGAAGGATCCGAGCCTGTGCTCTGATATCACTGTTGGCATAGAATGGCGGATCCGGATCCCGTTTCCCGGGGGCGCAGCGGAAATAAAAAATTGCCCCGAGAAATGTTCAATACATTAAAAACAATCAATAAACATTCATAGGGCGTTTATCGAATTGCTACCTTGCTGGCGTCTAGGCGCCTGGCTCCAACCAGAATTCACAGGGAAATCTGGCTCTTGAATTGTAGGCGGCGGTAGATCCTCCTAATCAGGTCCATGACCGGAATCAAGACACCTTTGTCAGCCTGCACTAGAAGGACTGACGAATTCAGCACGGACGTAAACTCCTCAGTGCGGTGGCCGGAACAAGTCCGGCGAAGGGGCGGCGGCGCGTGGATGTGCCGGCGGCGGCGCGTGGGTTCGAGAGGAGGTGGGGGCGACCGAGTTCAAGTGTGGAGGCTAGGGTTTGTGTGTTGTGTTGTGATGTGTAACCCTAGGTCTAGCATAAGTAGACCAATGATGGGCTTGAACCGGCCCATTGGACCTGGGGCGGGCCCAGTCCAATATATGAACATTCGGTTCATTTAAATCACCATGCTTTCATCATAACTCCGATCGACGATCAGATCAGACCGATCGACTCAGTTTCCAAAATTGAACATTATGATGCGAAAAACAATTTTTCAGATTACCTAGTCCAAAATGACAGTTTTGCCCCTCAACAGTCGGAAATCGTAATTTGACCCCTGTTGACTTTTAGGAAGTCGCACTCCCTAAAATCCTCTTCCTATGCTCAACACATTGAGCTCAGTTTCCGTGCGGGAATCATGAATCCAGTACTTGTGTGACCCTCAATGGTTCAGTGATACAGCTAGCCATTGGCCCACAACCATTGTGACTCCGAAAATCACAAATTTCAGACTTGCCCACGAAATCGTAATTTGACCCCTGTTGACTTTTAGGAAGTCGCACTCCCTAAAATCCTCTTCCTATGCTCAACACATTGAGCTCAGTTTCCGTGCGGGAATCATGAATCCAGTACTTGTGTGACCCTCAATGGTTCAGTGATACAGCTAGCCATTGGCCCACAACCATTGTGACTCCGAAATCACAATTTCAGACTTGCCCATCGGATCATGGTAAAGCGCCTAGCAACATCGCCCCATGATCCCCTATGTATCACTGATAGTGCCTGCAAGAACCAGTTGGTCGTGGTTAGCGTACAGTACGGTCCTTTCAACACATATATCCCGATCAGATCAACGACCATTGGTAAATCGAGAGTCGCTAGAGATCCGATATCTATGCATACATCTTGGAGATCAAATAGTGACATCGCGAGTGTTACTAGACAAATCCATTTACCTAAAACACATCCAGTACTCTGGCCAGAGATTTATACACTATTATCCCCTCAGATAGCATAGGATATCCACGCATGAGAGCGATCGGTGAATCCTCGACAACGAAGCATCGACTCCTACATGCATCGGGACCTCACCCAATCCCACCGCCTAATGACCCCGAGTGAGTCGGCAAAGGGGTCAAAGTGAGGCGCCTATCATGTAGAGTCTCAATGACGTTTTGAGTAGTGAGGACTAATTAGTACAACCAAGACCTCGGACTTATCCACTCAAAAAATGGTAACCACTTGGAAAGTCCGAACGAGGATAGTTCGATAGATCACCAGGTCACTATCCATCTGCATGCTCAGAACATCACAATGTTCCCTACCAATGAAACATGGTACTTCACATCGCAGATGCTAGTCTCAAGCTCGAGCTGCCTTATCCTCATTTTGACGGCCCAATCGACTAGGAACTAATTCAGAATACACAGTGACTATTAGATGTGTTTCATGATAGCCATCATATCCACTATCACATCTAACATACACTATGGTGCATTCTAGGTCTTTATCCAACACAATTGTTAACATCATATAACATAATGAAAATAAAGAATGCCATAAAGAAACGCGAATAACATATATAAAGATTGTCATATACAAGAGTCAATAAAACCCACACGCCACAAGTTGGCTAGTTGGGCATCTACTCTAACATGAAATACTTTCTTGTAATTGAAGTTATACAGAATAAAACTTGAATATTTATCTTCCAAAGAAGATATGCTCGAGAATTCCTTAAAAGATTCGGCATGGGGAGCAGAAACTCCGTGAAGAATCCCATTATTCCCGGAACACAATTGTCAAAAGATGAGGTAGGAGATAGAGTCGATGCCACCAAGTTTAAACAAGCAGTCGAATGCCTCATGTACCTCTAGCCACTCGAACAGATCTAATGTTGGAGTAAGCTGGTTAGTAGGTTCATGGCAAATCCAAAATCATCTCATTGGCTTGCAGCAAAAAGGATTAAGGTATTTGTAAGGAACCACTCATTTTGGCATACTTTAAAATGAGGCAGTAGAAATGCAGGTCTCATATCTTACACAGATAGCAACTATGCTGGAGATTTGGATGATCGAAAGAGCACTTCATGTTTTTTTTCATTACGGGATCTGGAGCAATTTCATGGGTTTCGAAAAAGCAGCCAGTAGTGAGCCTATCGAACTATAGAAGCTGAATACATTGTTGCTGCACTTTGTGCTTGTCAATGTATTTGGATTAGGAGAATCTTGGAGCAACTTGGAGCTGAAGAAAAAGGAAGCACAACATTTCACCATGACAACAACTCTACAATTCAGTTGTAGTTGTCCAAATATTCTATTTTCCATGGATGAAGCAAGCACATGGAAATAAGATTCCATTTTCTCAGGGATTTGGTACATAATGGAACTATGAACTTTTGTAACTCTGAAGAGCAAATTGCAGGCATAATGAAAAAGCCCCTCAGATTGGAGCAATTTGTGAGCTTCATGGGATACTCGGAGTAATTGATGCAGCTGAAGTTTAAGCTCAATGTCGATGCATTGGCTTAAAGGAGGGAATGATGGTCAAAATAAGTTGTTTGTTATTTACGTTATTAATAAACCTAGTCTTATGGGTGTTCTATTCATTCGGATTAGTTATTTATTAGTTTCATGTATCTTGCCATGAAATGTGGTTTTTCTGTTTTGCTTCTGCACGTGTAAAATGTTATAAATGCTTGATGTTCCTTGGAAGAATAATATTCTATTTTCCCTCCACTTCATGAGTTTTTTAGTTTTTACAAAAACCATGCATTTGAAAAGCTCCTACTATATTATTTCAACCTTATTATGTGATTCAACATAATTCGACGATATATTTGAAAAAAAAAATATTTTGTTTAGAATATCATACAAGTGGATTGTTTAGATAAAAAAAAATGTGTCATCCTCACAGAATAATCAAACTACAAGTCCATTTAGAATATAATCTTATGAGTATGGGCATATAGACATTTACTTTAGTATTTAACTTCTTAAATTTCATGGATTACTTGTGAGATATGTGAATAAAGTTATAACTACTAAAAAAAATTCCATAGTTGGATTTACGAAAATGGATAGAGTGCTTCTCATACAAACAAATGAAATGAATGATTTGAATATAGAATATGAGTATTGCCTTCACATGGCCATGCCACTACTTTTTTGTCTAAACATAAATATGGTGTTTTCTTTAATAATAGAACTATGATTTGATACTATAAAGTATTCCCCTGCAATTGCTTTTTAAAATCTTATTAATTCATCCGTCGTCATAATTTTCCTTCATCTCGCATGTTTTTAATGAACAATTATGAGATATATGTTTAAAAAGATAAAAAAAATCGAGATAAAATTTAGAACTTGAATAAAAATGTTAGTTTCTTTTTTATGTATTTGAGAAAAAGATGATTATTACTTCCATGGGAATTTCTTTTATGGTTTTGATGGGATCGAAAAACCGATGCAAACATCAGTTTTAAGGATCCAAAACACCACAACTTACGTGCATATAACAAAAAGTGTGTGTGAAAAAACACTGCATGCAAAAAAACCTATCAACTAGATCGCGCCTAAGCTGGTCCAGCTCGCTTGCGATCTGGTCTGTTAAATCTTGAGCTGCAATAGCTCTGCTTTTTGAAAGATTTTAGCACCGAGAGTACATCAGATTAGGTATAAAAATTAAGCGAAAAACATATGAAATACTCTCTGAACACTGAAAGCTCGAAACACACTTCAAACACATGTACGCGTGATGCAGAATGCAAATGCAGTAAGCTGTAATTAAAGAAATACGCTGTAATTTGTTTATGGAAGTTCGGAGCTCAATCTCCTACATCTCCCCTTCTTCCATTGCTGGAAGGATCCAACAGCCCTAAAGCTGCGAGAACTCCTAACCCCAATTGCACACCAGCTCGCAGACGGTGTGACTAACTAACTAACACTTATTTTACGTCTCAGTGAGAAATACTACAATGATTGTTTGTGTTTGTGATTCACTCACTAATCTATACAGCTCATCTCTCGAAACTCACTGTGTGTGAGAAGTTTACAGTGTAAGCTCACTCTCTCGGCTGTTTTCTCACACACTGGAAAGTGCTTCTGCCTAAGATTATAACTCATTGTCTTCCCTGAACTGTGCAGTCGAATATGAATGACTTATTGAAGCTCTCGGCCAGTGCACCAGCTCACACCTGGGCACTTGCACAGTTGGTACACCAGCTGCCACCTGAGTGTAAAACTCTCGACTGTGCACTGCTCTCTGTATTGTGTTGTGCATCACACTCTTTGTTTCGCTCTGATCTTGTGCACACACACACACGTATGCTTGCTGTCTGCTTGATGTATATAAAACATATTGTGCAATTCTATCCGTTGGACACAAAGTTATAACAGTTGTAAAGTTCTGACAATGTTGTCCCTTGTGGTCTGTGTCATTATTACTATTGCAGGCTTTATTGACTTTAAGCTCTCTTCATAAATGCGCTTGTAGCTATTGTAGACTTTGAGCATATGAACACTGTACTAGATGTAGACGGGTCGAAAAAATCACTTTGAACTACTCTAATTCATTCTTCGTATATACTTGTGTTCAAACTGCTTTGTTCGTATGAGTTGGTTTGTCCCCGAGCTGGTCTCTCTGAGCTGGTTGCTTCTTTTCTGTTCTGCTCTTATATACATCTGCTCTAATATGTTCTAAGCTGCTCTGATCTATTTCTGTTTATTGCTACGCTCTAAGCTGGTCTCCCAGCTGGTCGCTCAACTGGTTTCTTCGTTTCTCTCTGTTACGTACTGTACCAGCTTGGGCCTCTGAGCTGTTCTATTCGTTCTCCGTGCTTCTTATCAGTTCTGATCTGTTTTACTAATCTTTTCATTCTGAGCTGATCGATGCTCTCTGCTGATGTTCTCATCTGCTCTAATATGGTTCTGTTCACTGTTACACTCTAAGCTGGTCTGATCATTTCTCGCTGTTCTGCACTGTACCAGTTTAGACGTTTTCTGTTGTTCTAAACTAATTCTGATATGAGCTGAACTGATATATTGTAACGCCCAGACCTTTTATGGACACAATTAGAAAGATATAAGAGTTGTGAGATTAAATGGAAATGCCAATTTATTCAGCTTTTAATTTAGTTGAATTTCAGACTTGAGATACGTGAAATCAGTTTTCATTTATCCGTTGAGTTGAGTTCAGATATGAGCTTTATGCGTTAATCAGTTCCTGCCTTAGTAAATTGATTTCCAGATTTTATAATGCAATTGCAGAAGCTGTTTGGTCGATTATTACAAACCAATTTAATCCTTCTTTTAAATAAAATGGTTCGGTTTATAGCATCATATTTCACTTTAAAAAAGAGTAGCGCTTTTAAAAGATTTTTGGCATATTGATTAAACGTGTTTCTTTCTTAGACATTTTAATTCATATATATAGGATTTTAGTCATATCATGCATCATTATTTATGAATCAAAACACTTTCTAAAAAGCAAGCGGTGCTCTCTATTGAAGAAACCGAGCAAAACCTTTCAAAGCTTTTTCGAAGGAGACAAGCGGTGCGTATGCGATTGCCAGATTACTACTGTAATTGTGTTGTAGAATACAGACAAGTATCTGTTTCTTGCTACATTAATGAAAGTATATATTCAGTTCTGTTTGCATGTTTTTGTGTGGTTTTAGAGATTTGAAGATAGCCACGACTGTTCTTCAAAGAAAAGAAAAGTTCATGCTCTGTTTTTACAAGAAGTACGTGTTTACTATATTTTGATCCAGAAAGATTGTTAGAAAATATGTTTGATAATGTTTGTTCTGTAGTTTCTTGAGAATTCTAAAGATTTTCTTCGAAGTAGCTTACAAGTAGCTTATTCGGTTGTTTTCCAGAAATTTCTTGAGATCTTTTGATTTCTTCAGACTGAGGTTTTCCTTCGTTGTTCATGTACGTTCATATGGTTAAGTCTGGAATCTGGTTCTTAAACCAAAACTGAAGTTCTAAGTTGAAC
Source organism: Dorcoceras hygrometricum (assembly GCA_001598015.1). Lineage (NCBI taxonomy): Eukaryota > Viridiplantae > Streptophyta > Magnoliopsida > Lamiales > Gesneriaceae > Dorcoceras > Dorcoceras hygrometricum. The sequence continues at coordinate 62,552 of KQ993828.1, read as the reverse complement.
AGATTGTAAGTTAGAGTTCTACTTCTAAGTTAATTAAAGTTCAGATACGAGTTTCGTTTCACATCTGAATTGGGCCAGATTTCATATTGTTGACTATTTCACATCTATGTTGACATCTGAGTTGACTTCGATTGAATATTGACATTTGAACGACTCCTTTTGGTTATATTGAGTGTGTTGACATCTGAGTTGACCAATGTAGAAATCTGAATATTTCCTTTCACGTTGAGATTTCTATGTATAATTCAGATTCCATTTTTTTAGCCTTTGATTCTTCTTCGATTGATACAGAAAGTACATTTTTGAATTCCTTATTCATTTTCGCTTCGCTTCGAAAGATTAATTCGATTCATTCGAATAGTTTCGAGCGACTTTATTCAGTTTTCATCTTTGCAAGTTTTACAGAGGATTTTCATAAAGTCCCAGAACATTATTAGACAATAAAACCAGTAAATCGTACTAGAAAGAAAAAAAAACAGACTTTACGAAAGAAAGAGCAGGAAGAAAGAAAGTTTTAGAAAAGTTTTACAGATTATGGTTAGGCAACAGATGGTATCCCAGGGAGGGTGAGTGCCTGGTTGACGATCCAGTGTGCCCCTTCAAATGGAAAGGGACAAGATTATAGTTGAGAGAAACTGTAATCATTTCCTAAGAAGGATCATATTTCTAGACTGACGGGTCTGTGGTTCCCTTCACATAGATGGGATTTATCCCAGCCCCTGATATCAGATGAGAGTTTGATCAAACTATCGGAACCACTGTGCAAGTGTCTAATTCATAATTCTAGAAAAGAAAAGAAAGAGCGCAAGTGTGATTTTAATCACAGCTCTGTAGAAAGTTTAAAAATGTTTCTTTTTATAAGTAAAGAAAATGTTTTCATAACTTGTTTATGGTTATACTTTCAATCCATTCAGATTTTACGGCTATCGTTTTTAGCTTATTATTTATTAAGCTATTCAGATTCCAGTACAGTATCAGACATCGTTTGCTTGTATTATGTGCTTTCGATAATCCAGATTTTACCTGCTGAGCCCCTAGGTTCACTAGTTTTCAGTGAGTGCAGGTATTGAGCAGTAGTGAGTTGGATGGTGATGAACTGATTGGAAAGATGTGTTTATCGTGGACATCAGTTCCGTTGTTCTTTTCGATTCAGATTTTGTTGTACAGAAACTTTAGTTATAGTTTTTGTATTACGACAGATTTCTAATTTCTTTGTTTTAATGAAATCTGTACTAGATTACTATTCCATGAATACAGCTTCGTGCATTTTATCGACCAGATTTGTACTCCATTCCGCGTCGTTTATATATGTTCAGATTTGTCTACCAGTTAATGCATATGAATTGCGTTTATCTGCAATTTAATCCAGAAGTTAGTAGCGAATCGTTAAAGTAAGCAAGATCGAAATTTTCGTGCCTTTCGATTTGAACCCCAAATTTCTAAATTTCCCTTAAGAAGACCGGGTCGCTACATATATAGAAATCATATTTATTCTGTCTAAGCTGGTGTCCGAGCTGGTCTCACCCAGCTAGTCTACGAGCTGGTTTATCTCAGCTGGTTTTCGAGCTGGTTTCTCCCAGCTGGTTTCTGATACGAAGCCCGTTCTCATCTGATCTGTCTGCTCTAATTGATCTGTACTTCGTAACTTGTTAGAGTAGATGCCCAACTAGCCAACTTGTGGCGTATGGGTCTTATAGACTCTTGTACAAACGATCTTTATATATGATATTCGCATTTTCTTATATGGCATTCTTTACTTTCATTATGTGTGTAATGATTTACAATTGTGTTGAGTAAAGACCTAGAATACACTAAAGCGTATGTTAGGTGTGATAGTGGGTATGACGGCTATCATGAAACACATCTAATAGTCGCTGTGTACTCTAAACATGTTCCTAGTCGATTGGGCCGTCAAAATGAGGATAAGGCCGCCCGAGTTCGATACTAGTATCTGCGATGCGAAGTACCATGTTTCATTGGTAGGGAACATTGTGATGTTCTGAGCATGCAGATAGATAGTGACCTGGTGATCTATCGAACTACCCTCCTTCGGACTTTCCAAGTGGTTACCATTTGTCGAGTGGATAAGTCCGAGGTCTTGGTTGTACTGATTAGTCCTCACGACTCGAAACGTCATTGAGACTCTACATGA
>KQ993828.1:4312-36380 GCA_001598015.1 Dorcoceras hygrometricum | reverse complement strand
GCGGGGGGGGGAGGGTATCTACTTGACGGAGGCCCCCCTCTTCCCTTTGAAGAAACCATGTAGTTTTTCATTAATAATCAAAGAGTAGGAATTAGTAGACACACACTCCATATCCAATGGATAAATCTCAACAGGAACCGAAAATCAAGAAGAGCCTCTCTAAGGAAATCCCAACTAACCATATCATAGGCCTTCTGAAGATCAATTTGAAGCATGCATCTAGGTGTGTATGCTTCCTAACAACCCCTTCATAAGCTTCTGGGCCAAGTTGACGTTCTCAACAATATACCTCCCAGGATAAACTCCGCCTGGGCTTGATCAATGATGTCACCTAGGACCCCCACAAGACGCCTGAAAGTATATTCACAATAATCTTGTAAAACTTGCAATAATAAATAGGGGGGAAGTCATTAATAGTGTGTGCAGATTTGGATTTCGGCACCAAGGATATTAAAGCATGGTTCCATTTTTCAACAACTTCCCAGACTTGAAAACTCACAAACAAAATCAAATACATCCAAACCTATGGTATGCCAAGAACGTTTGAAGAAGAGAGCACCAAAATCATCAGGTACCGGAGCTTTCTCGTTATCTATGTGAAACTCTACGTCATTGACCTCCTCCATAGTGATCGAAGTCAAGAGAGAAGCCCTTTGTTCAGGGGAGACCATAGACCCCTCTTCCATCTAGTCAATATTCAAGCAACACCGATTGACTTTAGCACCCAAAAGTTGGCGATAGTGCGAGACAAACTCTTGAGAAATCTCAGGTTGATTGGTGCAGGGACTGTCATTCAGCTTTGTAATCACCACAATTTTGTTCCTCCGGTGATTTATTTTAATCAAATCGTGGAAAAATTTGAGCATCTGTCACTCTTCTTCAGGTATTCACACTTAGCCTTTTGCATCAGAAGCATATTTTCCGCCTACAAAAGGCTCGCAGCTCTACATCGAAGAAGCTGCAACTCAGAAACCTCCCCATCACCATTAAGAGATAATAGCTGGGCCACCTTAAGTTCCTCCTTTGCACGTTTAGCCAGGCTGGTGTCAGGCCCGATGCGCAAAAACAAGGATAATTACACAATTAATCACAACTTACATGTACTACAACAAATATAGATCTCCGAATACAGTATACACCCAGGGCATTCCCTGGTTCAATAGCTCAATACATATCTAACAGACGCTCAACCAACTGATGCACCACTCGGCCCAGCTGATTTACCTGAAGAACCTGCAATGGCCAAATACAAAAACCAAAGCAACCCAAAAGACGGGAAAACAACGAGGTCAAACCTCAGTACGAAGAGCATCTATAAAACCAGCTAACATATAAAACATGCAATATCTCAAGTCGTGAATGCATGATCGGGGTACCATGAAAGCTCATCAGTCAACAAAAACAATCCACGCCCCAGAACTCGGCAGTGCATCGAAACAGGTTGGCCACATCGCATGTGAAATCATGGGTGCTACCCATGCCCTTCACATGCAGCACCAGCAGCTTGCAATCTAATCTCTCACTCCAACGGTGTCATTCATGCTTACTGAGGGGTGGGAGCTACCCAAGTGAACCTCAGGGCAACCGACAAAAACTCACGACAGGGAGTCGAGGATACAGAATCCAACCGACACCTCAATCATTTTATTTTTCAAAATAATTGATTCAGCATACTGGTGCTATCCATCGATTGGTTCTCAAAGAATCAGGCTCAATATGATATGCGTGCATGCAAAGAAGATCCAGCTCACAATAAACGCATATAAATAACACATAAGCAATTAAAACAGAGAACCATCAATTTACTGCACAGCTAGACAACTTCAGCTAGCACCTATACACGGCAGTTTACACAACTAGGCAAAATCCGATAGCACGTCACCCAGCAGCTCACATCACGCAGGAAATATTAACATGGTTATATCAAAGCTGTTAATATGAGCTCACTCGTACCTTTCGTTTCAGAGCTATAATTTTTCACAGACCAGCTTACGGCTAATCGACAGAACACGCTTCCAGCTGAGCCCAAGTCTCGGCCAAGAAAACAAGACCACCAGAAAGCTCAAATCTACCAATACACCTAACAATCAGCTCGTATCTAAGCTCATTCAGCTCAGTGCTTACAACCTCGTAGCCCATACCAGTTACGAATACGCAACAGTAGCCCATACCAGTTACGAATACGCAACAGAGGACCCTCCAGCTCTAAAATAAAAGCTAGGAGTAGAAACTAACACGAGAAGAACATTTTTACCTTAAATCAGAGCTCAACTTAGTCGCAAATGGCGAAACCCGTTCACGCCGTTCCTCATCGAATCTAACGTTTGGTCTTCCCTCTCCACTCCAAATGGGTACGAGAACGTTCGCCTTGAAGAGGGCTTTCAGATCGGGGTACCCTAGCTCAAAACAATCTATCGGTCTCCAAAAATCGGGAGGGAAGCTATCGGTGAATAGTAAACACTAGGGTTTTAAGTAAGGGTCGGGAGAAGAAAGGATATGGGTGTTGTAAAAATATCGCTAAGTGTTGTTCGACTCTAATATTAATACTCCCAGTCAACGCTACAGTGAAAGTCAACCCAACTCAGGTCAAAGACACTACTCAGCTTACGCACCAGTAGATCACGGCTTCAATAGATTTAACTACCAGGCATATCACTCTTGGAAATCAGCTCTCGCGCAACCATCAGCTTTCGCTATCCAGCTCAGCTTGTGCGCCCAGACAGCTCAGAGAATTCTGCTCCCTATGCTCTATTAAGCTTACAAGGTTCAGTTCAGCTCACTGAGTGATCCGACAAACTATCTCCAAGCTGTACGCCTCACTCAGCTTACGGCCAAACCGGTAGCTTCTAACAACTCAGGCACTACCCATGATCTATCTATCCAGGCTCATCATAACATCTTACGGCAACTGTCCAGCACAGCCTCACCGTTCAGCTCAGGACCTAAGCTGCTCTTCACCAACCGCCAGCTACCCGATCAGCTCTCATACGCTTTCCAGCTCTCGCGTACATTTTAGCTTACGAGCAAAGGATCAGATTTCGTGCATCTTAACCAATCGCGCTTCACAAACACGGTCAGCTCTCGTTCGAAGCTGATTCCTCACCAACAGCTTTCATCCATAACTGAAGACCACAAACGGCTCTTGACTCTACTGTGCATCAGCATCAGCCTACGCTCGAGCTGACATCACCAACCAGCACAGCCTCATTTCTCGTAATCCGATCCTCCAGCTCACGGCTTCTAGAACCTCCCTAAGTCGAATCTGGCTCACGTTCATACGAGAAACTCCCGGAGCTGATCGTCGCTAAACGATTCGCCCCTAAGCTGGTATCTCCAGAAATCAGCTCACGACAGTAACTCAAATCAAGCACAATACAAAAACAGGTTTCAACCCAGAACTGTTCTTCCCAGTTCAGCCTGCGCCTGATCCGTTCCACGCCACCCGAGGGCTACCAACCGCTTACACCAAATCCACTTACGAAGCCCTTGCCAGACCCATTGTTTGAAAAATATCGCGAAGCAATGAGACTACGTCTGATGAGTAGTTGGCTTTAGGGCAAGTGGGAGATTGTTAGAGTAGGTGCCCAACTAGCCAACTTGTGGCGTGTGGGTTCTTGTTGACTCTATGTAAAATGATCTTAATTTATAAAATTCGCATTTATATGGCATTATTTATCTTCATTATTATGATTATAATTGTTGGACAAAGACCTTGAATGCACTATAGTGTATGTTAGATGTGATACTAAATTTGATGGCTATCATGAACACACGTCATTGAGACTCTACATGATAGGTGCCTCACTTTGACCCATTTACCGACTCAGTTGGGGTCATCAGGTGGCGGGATTGGGTGAGGTCCCGATGCATGTAGCAGCCGATGCTTCGTTGTCGAGGATTTACCGCTCGCCCTTGTGCATGGATATCCTATGCTATTTGAGGAGATAATAGTGTGACAAATCTTTGGCCAGAGTACTAGATGTGTTTTAGGTAAATGAGTTTACCTAGTAACACATGCGATGTCACTATTTGATCTTCAAGATGTATGCATGGTTATTGGATCTCTAGCGACTCTCGATTTACCAATGGTCGTTGATCTAATCGGGATATTTGAGTTTAAAGGACCGTACTGTACGCTAATCATGACCGATTGGTTCTTGCAGGCACTATCAGTGATACCTAGGGGATCATGGGACGATGTTGCTAGACGCTTTAAGTCCGAAAATGTGTTTTCGGAGTCACAAGTGTTGCGAGCCCAAGGCTAGTTGTATCCCAGAACCATTGAGGGTCACACAAGTACTGGTTTCTCAATTTCCCTATGGATATTAAGCTCAATTTGTTGAGTATAGTAGGAGGAATGATGGAAGCATGGCTTCCTAGAATTAACTAGGGTGGAAATGTGATTTCCTTAAATTGGATTGAACTAGTATGACTATCCTTAAAGCTGATAGGGGCCTAACTGCTATTTTGGATTATGTGGTCTGAAAATTGTTTTCACATCATAATGTTCAGTTTTGTAAACTGTGTAGATCGGTCTGATCTGATCGACGATCGAGATTATGATGAAGCCACACCGATGGACTTGAAACCAATGTTCACTGGGCCTGGGCATTAACTTGGTTTAAGCCCATGGAAAATCTATAATAGGGGCCCTGGGGTATTCATTTTACTCGCACCAAAAATTTAAATTCACAACTGATATTCTGGGTTGAGAATTCCCTTCTCCCATCTAGTTATATTTTTCTCCTCCTCCTCTTTTCCCCTCGACGCCGTCGCGTCGCCGCCGCTGTCGGAAGGTGTTCCGACTGTCTCGGTGAGGAGATTCCATTCCCAAAGCTTTCGTTGGTTTTTTAGTGCAAGCCAACAAAGGAATTGAGATTCCGGTCGTGGATCGGATTAGGAGGCCGTAGTTGTTCAACCGTTGAAGTGTCAATTCCCTCGTGGAACTGGTCTGAGCCAGGCGCCTAGACGCCAATAAGGTAATCTTCTAAACATCCTATGAATGTTTAGATTATTGTTTAGGTGTATTTACCGTTCCTAGGCTCAAATTTTTAAACTTCCATTGTGCCCCGGGTGCGGGATCCAGATCCACGGCTGCGCCAACAGTGGTATCAGAGCTTTGGCTCGGATCTGTCAATACACCATTCTGCTTGAATTGCACCAAAAATATCGATTTTTTCAAAAAAAAAAATTCGCGCCGCCGCCACACGGCCACCGCACAAGCGCCTCCCGCCACGCGCACTTGCTGCGCACATTGCGGTGGGCATCGCGTGGGCCGACGAGCATCCCGCGCGCACGTTGCGACGAGTGTTGCACGCCTGTCGCGCACGCCCCGTGCGCACATCCCGGCTGGCGTTATGCCCGCTGGCCGGTACCCGTGAGCGCACATCCCGCACGATTATGCGCGCACACACCGCCCATACTTCGCGCGCTGGCCGCGCGACAGGTGGCCCCTGCGCGCGCTTGCGGGCGGCGGGGGCATCACCCATGCGGCGGGTGCCGGGGCGGAGATGCGGCGGCGTAATTTGAATCTCAGGGTTCTTCCGAGCCTGTCCCGGGCGGTCCGACGGGTTTTTTGGGCCCATACTTGCTATCGGGCTTTTTGGTTGGACCAAAATTAATTTTTGAAAAATTTTGAGATATTGGACCTAAAATTGTTTTAAGCCCAAAATTATTTGATGCAATTAAAATAACAAAATATGATTTTATTTATAAAATACGATTTATATTTAAAATATGATTTTGTTGGACAAAATCAAATTTGATTTGATTATTTTATTTATGTCAATTAATTGTATTAATTGAATATATAATGTTTGGGATGATCGAGAGTCATGCCCTATGTGTTAGGTGTATGCTTGGTTTTACATTTATTGGTTTTAAATTGTTGAAATCATATCAAAGTGGGCTTGATTTATGACCCGTTCCGACCCCTTTAAAATGTATCCTTATTTGTCATGGATGTTTAAATGTAATATTAGACTTAGTGGGAGGATAATTTTGAAGATGGTGGTGATGATGATCAAAGATATTGAAGACCGAAGACATGTAAAATTGGAAGCTTATGTAATAGGATTGCATTTGCATACTGCATGTCACCTAGGATTGGACATAGATCCGTGCTTTGCAACCACGGATCGCATAGCTTTCGCTTATCGATCATCCCAATTAATATGTGATATATATCTGTTGAATCCGTAAATTTTAAATTTGATTTAAAATTATTGAGACCAAATTTAAAAATTAAAATCCCTCATTTTAAATTTGATTTAAAATTTATATCAATATTAAAAGTTTCTTGATTAAATTGAAAGAACTTAGTTTATTTATAATTATGAGGAAATGTGACAAAACGTGATCTAAGAGTGTCCTTCATAGACTGGCTTAAATATGTCTTGTACCGGCTGGTCTCCTTGAGGGCCGTTGCTTTGTCTTAGGAAGTTGGTTTTTAAGTGGGCCTTAACCCCTCCAACTACCTAGAAGCACTCTTAGAGAATGTTAGTCAATGACTTCTAAATTGATCATAAAACAAAAGTTTATTCGATAAGATCATGGAGCTAAGGGAATTTAAATATTGTTTAAAATTTCTTACCTTCCATAAAAAATTGGTGTACGTCGATGATACCCGCATACATAGCCCGACTCATATTATTTGGGGGAGGGGGTTCTGTGTGCCGGAAAGTTGTACACGCCATTGACACTTGCTGTGAGTTGGATGGAACTCCCATGACGTTGCCTCATATTATTGGGGACGTTATGACGACCGTCCATTACAACTCAACATTGATGGGTCATTTGACACGTGATAGTAATCGGCGTCATATTATTGGGCCCTTACTGGACGTGATGTAAATACATGGAGGTTGCACCTGTTACAATTGGGCTCTACCTTTTGAGGGTCATGGGTGGTGATATTATTCGGGACCATAATTTCTTGATTGGACTCTGTGTACCCACTAAGGAAACTAGCTTTCTCGATTTCATTAGAGGATGGTGAAATCGTTAAAATAGTGGGAGAGTAATTCATAAAATTAAATGACCTTGTTTTATGTATTAATATTTTCCATGAATAGTCAGTAATGTATGTCTGTTTTTCCTTTCAGTATAAATTGCTAAATCATGTCTTTGGTCAAAAATCCACTTGCTACTATACTGGATAGAAATAAGTTCACTGACCTGAACTATCAAGATTGGCTCCACAATCTTAAGATTGTGTTTGCTTTGGAGAAACTTCTCTACACGTTAGAGAAGACCCCTCCGACGGAGGCCCTTGCCAATGTCAGTCCTAAGGAGCTGACAAAACTGGATAAATGGTGGGAAGACGAGCTTAAGGCACGTTGCTATATGATGGGATCAATGTGCAACGAAATGCAGCGGCGATTTGAGAAGACGGAGTATGCTGCTGACATACACCTTCATCTCAAGGAGCTGTATGGGGAGAACTCTCGGACGGAGAGGTTCACCTCGTCAAGGAGCTCATGACTAGCCGCATGCGTGAGGGGACTTAGGTCCGCGAGCATGGGGTCCATATGATTGGGCTCATTGAGAAGCTAGTGGGCCTCGAAATCACGCTTCCAAATGAGCTGTCTGTGGATCTGCTTCTACTCCCTCCCTGTTGTGTTTGACCCTTTGTGGTCAACTTTAACATGAACAAGCTGGATGCCACCCTTGAGGAGGTGGTAAACATGCTTGTCGTGTTTGAGGGGACCATAAAGAAGGACAAGCCCGTCCACCTTTTGGGCTCTTCTTCCTCTGCAAAGAAAGGTTCCAAACGCAAGGATAAAAAACGTTCTGCCCCTGCAAAGGAGGAAAATCCCGCCAAGAAGCCCAAGGCAAGGGCTCCGAAGCCGAACAAATCTGAGGACGTTTGCCACCACTGCAACAAGCCTGGGCTTTGGAGGAGGAACTGTCGGGATTACCTCGAGCAGTTGCGAACTGAAAAAGGTATATTCTATATTGAAATAAACATGTCCCTTAACTCGACTTCTTGGGTACTTGATATCGGATGTGGATCTCATATCTGCAATGACTTGCAGGGACAAGAAGTCGGCGTCTTAGGGAGGGTGAGACCCACTTGAGGCTTGGAAACGGAGCAAGGGTTGCGCCGTAGCTATAGGAGATGTATATTTATTTATTAATTCAAATTTTATGTTTTTGTTGAGAAATGTTTTATTTGTTCCTGAATTAATAAAGAACATTATTTCCGTTTCTATGCTTGATAGTTATGGATATTCTTGTCATTTTGCTAATTCAATTTGCAATATTTACAAGAATGAACGTTTAATTGGAATTTGGGAACGCGAAAACGATCTGTACACCTTAAAATTGAGAGAAGTTCCAACACACGATGTGTCAGGCCCCGTGCTAATCAACAAAAATTAACAACACAATTAAGCACATAATCGCGGAAGCATAAAATAGGGCTTAAAAATTTTTCAAATGTTTTGGGCCTGAACAGTAAAACAATCATTCAAATGCATACTCAAAATATGATTTATTCCAATCCAACAACAAACAGGTAATCAAATAAACTCAATAACAGATCCCCAAAATACATAGAAACTCAGGGCATCCCCTGGTTCGATACATAATACGAATAAACTGGGACTCAACCAAACGGAGATCTACTAGCTGAAGCTCCACCCTGCCCAGCCATATTACCTGCGGCTCCTGCACTCTGTAACACATACCCAAAAACACAAAAGCAGGAAAAGAGATACGAGGTCAAACCTCAGTACGAAGAGCACTCAGGGCATCCCCTGGTTCGATACATAATACGAATAAACTGGGACTCAACCAAACGGAGATCTACTAGCTGAAGCTCCACCCTGCCCAGCCATATTACCTGCGGCTCCTGCACTCTGTAACACATACCCAAAAACACAAAAGCAGGAAAAGAGATACGAGGTCAAACCTCAGTACGAAGAGCACTATGACAACAGAAAATCATAAACATGCAGTATCTAGAAACATGAAATGCATGAGGGCTGTCAAAGAATCTGTCATCTAGGCCAATGAATCAGCTGGCAAGCAAAGGCGATCCTCCATACCACGCACAACCAATCAGCCGGGGAAATCATCGGTCCATGATACTCATGTCTGGCCACTCAAATTAACCATCATAGCTCGGTGGTATTCAGACACAACCAATCAGTCGGTCACCACTCCGATGATAGAATTGTGCCTTTCAGGCGCGACACATCTGTCGGCCGATCACAATGTGGCTCTCAATCGGTGATCAATCAGTTCTCAGGCTCAATATGTATGCACGAATGCCAAGAAATTCAAATCTGATTTCAACATGCATAACTTACGTAAACAGAGCACATAAATAAGACAATGAGCCACATCTGTTCACGTAAAACACAGAATTCACAGTACACAGTTCATGCCTCAAATTACTAACACGCTTATGCCCAAAGCTGTTAACAAAAGCTCAATTCGTACCTCAAATATCAGTTTCTACCTCAACAGATCTCACCAGGGCATGGCAAACTCAGCCTGCTCAAGTTTGCTTCCTCGTCGGTCTCAACAAACACAGCAGAAACTATCTGGGAGCTCAAATCTGTCAAAGCATCTAACAATTCAACTCAAATCTGAACTTCTATACCTTACTGCCTACGGTCAGAACTCAAATCTGGTTCTACCTATCATCGCAGGTTCTAAAACTAGAACTAAGCTTGAAACAGTAAGGAAACACTTACCCAGAAGCTCAAATGAACTGGAGAACGCTCTGGTCAACTGTCGCGAAAATCTTCGGACACACGGATTCTTCGCGCTTCTCCACACGTCGATCTATAACCCTAGACTGGTATCAATCGAAAGAGCTAAACAAGACGAGCTCAGCGCCACCAGTCTTGCTCCAAACAATCGGCGAAAATCGACGGAAATCTATCGGAGAAGGGTTCGGTGAACAGTAACTATCGAGGGTTTCAAAGAAGACAATAGAAAATATCGGGGTCGAAAATACTCTAAGTGTTAATCGACACTTGTATTAAATCCTCGAATCAAAGCCTACAGTGAAAGTCAATCACCGACCTAATCAGATCTCAGTAACAGATCCTAGTGCTAAGGCAAAGTCCTCAAATCTGGATCCAGCGCTAAATCAAATCTGAGTGTGCTAACATACGTGCGCTAACTAATCAAAACAACGACGTACCAAGGTTCCTGCTCACACAAGCAAAACGACGTCGCAATGCCTCACATCTGAAACAGATCTCAGCACTCATCTCTGCTCATGCTCACTCGGATCTGAATAACGTCAACAACACCGGTCAACCCAGCAACATTGACTCTCACACTAGCGTTCACCCACTAACAGATTCCTCTCGCTAGCTACACATCTGAATACTCGAATCTGCTCTCCCTCAGATCTGAACCTCCAGTATACCTCAAATCTAATTCTCACTAATTCCCGCGCAAGAATTCTAAAAGCTTATCTTCTTCCAGCGATAGGCCTCAAGTCTGAATTCCCATTGGAATCAGATCCCGATAGAAAATTTCCAAAACAACTCCAAATTCGACGTGGATTTCACCTAATAGAAACCAGCGACTCAAAACTGAACAGATCTACGTCAAATCTGAAAATCACTAACCAGATTTGACCAAAATCCTCAAGTCCGAAATTCGATAATCACGTCTACCGTGGCTAATCCTTAACCAAATCCGATTAATCACTAATTATCGAATCTCAATCCTCACATTCTCCCCACCTTATGAGCTTTCGTCCTCGAAACCAAAGGCAAACACAGGCAGGAAACAACAAAGCACTAAAACTAACCAACACAACTCTACTGTCAAAGCTCAAACAGATGAGGCCACTCTTGTCTCATCTTCTCTTCCACTTCCCAAGTAGCTTCTTCTCGGCCATGCTTACTCCATTGGACCATCACCAACGGAATAATCTTATTCCTCAACTGCTTCTCTTTTCTATCCAGAATCTACACTGGATCCTCAACATAGCTCAAGGCAGGATCTAGCTCAACTTCATCAGTACTCAACACATGGGACGGATCTGGCTCATATTTCCTCAACATAGACACATGAAAAACATCATGTATCGCTGCTAACTCATCAGGCAGCTTCAATCTATAAGACAACTGTCCAATCCTCTCAACAATATCGAAAGGACCAACAAATCTGGGAGCTAACTTGCCCTTAAATCTGAACCTCATCACGCTCTTGAAAGGAGAAATCTTAAGGAACACTCGATCACCAACTTAGAATTCCAGAGGTAGGCGTCTTCTGTTAGCATAGCTAGTGAAGCGATCTTGGGCAGCTTTCATTCTACTCCGAATAAATGAAATCTGATCCCTCATATGCTGCACAAACTCAGGGGTCGAAAGCTGTTTCTCACCAACTTCTTCCCAACAGATCGAAGATCTACACTTGCGACCATACAATGCTTCAAATGGAGCCATCCCGATAGTCACTTGGTAGCCGTTGTTATAAGAAAACTCAACTAAAGATAAGGAATCCTGCCAGCCACCGCTGAAATCCATCACAATTGCTCGCAACATATCTTCTAAAGTCTGAATGGTCCTCTCAGATTGGCCATCTGTCTGAGGGTGATAGGCTGTACTCATGGCCAATCTTGAACCCATAGCTGCTTGCAAACTCTTCCAAAATCGAGATGTGAATCTTGGATCTCTGTCAGACACTATCGAAACAGGCACTCCATGCAATCTCACAACATGGTCGATGTACAGTCTCGCCATCTTCTTCATCGAACACCTCACATCATAGGGAAGAAAATGGGCTGACTTCGAGAGTCTATCAATCACCACCCAAATCGCATCGCATCCCCTACTCGATCGAGGTAAATGAGTCACAAAGTCCATGGCGATGTGCTCCCAATTCCATTGAGGCACTTCTAAACTCTGCAAAAATCCACCAGGTCTCATTCTTTCGGCCTTGACCTGCTGACAGTTCAAACATCGAGCAACAAAACCAGAAATGTCGCTCTTCATGCCTTCCCACCAGTAATGAGACTTCAAGGCATGTACATATTTCTCTCTCCCGGATGCACACTGTATCGACTACAATGCGCTTCATTCATAATAGTCTCTTTCAAATCAATCAGATTAGGGACCACCAATCTTCCTCGAAATCTCAAACACCCATCAGAAACAACAGTAAAATCATCAGACTGACCATTCTGAGGCTTAATCTTCAATTCATGGATATAAGGATCAGTCCTCTGTGCCTCTCTGATGTCAATCACAATCTATGGTTCAACCCGAACAGAAGAAACTACGAAATACTGCTCACTCGGATGGAATCGCCAATCAGAAGTACCCAACTGCTCGTGGACTCTTGAGATACTCAAAGATGTTAGCATCGCAGGCTGGGCTTTCCTACTCAAAACATCGGATACTAAGTTCATCCGCCCAGGCTGATACTGAATCTCGCAATCAAAATCCTTGAGCAACTCCATCCAACGACGCTGTCTCATATTCAGATCTGACTGAGTGTAGATATATTTCAAACTCTTGTGGTCGGTGTACACCACAAACTCTTCACCATACAAGTAGTGACGTCAGATCTTCAAGGCAAAGACAATCGCTGCCAATTCTAAATCATGAACGGGGTATCTCGTCTCGTCAGGATTTAACTGTCGAGACGCATACTCTATCACATACCCGTTATGCATCAGAACACAACCTAATCCACTCAGAGAAGCATCAGAGCAAACAACAAAGACTCCCAATCCGGATGGTAGATTCAACAGGAGCAGTAGTCAACTTCTCCTTAAGTGTCTGAAAACTTGACTCGCACTCATCTGTCCAAACAAATTTCCGATCCTTCTGAGTCAACTGATTCATCGGCCTTGCTATCGAAGAAAACTTCTCAATGAAACACCTATAATAGCCAGCCAAACCCAAGAAACTACGGATCTCCGAAACATTCCTAGGTCTCTCCCAGTTAAGAACTGCTTCGACCTTACTAGGATCCACAGAGATCCCTTGTGCTGACATGACCCAAAAAGATTACTCTATCCAGCCAAAACTCACACTTGCTGAACTTGACATACAACTGCGAGTCTCTCAACTTCTGCAATACCAATCTCAGGTGCTCCTTATGCTCTCTGAAACTCCTCGAATACACCAAGATGTCATCTATGAAGACAATCACGAATCGATCGATATACTCACTAAAGATGCGATTCATCAAATCCATGAAAACAGCTGGGAAATTCATCAACCCAAACGGCATCACAAGAAACTCATAATGCCCGTATCTCGTCCGAAAAGCTGTCTTCGCTACATCAGCGTCTCTAATTCGCAACTGGTGATAGCCAGAGCGCAAGTCAATCTTCGAGTATACGGCTGATCCTTGAAACTGATCAAAAAAGTCATCAATCATCGGCAACGGATACTTATTCTTGATCGTTTCTTTGTTCAACTGCCGAAAATCTACACACATCCTCATAGATCCATCTTTCTTCTTCACAAACAAAATCGAAGCTCCCCAAGGTGACATACTCGATCGGATGAAGCCTTTCTTAAGAATATCTCTCAACTGCTCCTTGAGTTCTTTGGCGCCAAATGATATGGAGCTCTAGAGATCGGGGCTGTCCCCGGCACCAACTCTATACTGAAATCGATCTTTCTTCTCGTAGGGAATCCAGGAATCTCATCTGGAAAAACATCTGGAAACTCTCGAACAATCGGAATGTCACTCAATTACAAACGCGACTCTTGGGAAACATCGAGCGCATAGATCATAAATCCAGCGTTACCCAGCGACAACAGACTAAACATCTCCATGGCGGACACCAGTGGAATCTTCGAGCGTGAATCAACACCGTAGAAATCCCACTTCTCTCCCGACTCGGGAAGAAATCTCACCATACCATGGAAACAATCAACGGTAGCCTTATAGCTGGACAACACATCCATTCCCAAGATGCAATCAAAATACCTCATCTCTAAAGAGATCAAATTCGTCACTATCACATTCTGGTCAAACCGAATCATACAGTCCACCACAATCTCACAGGACATCAACCAAACACCAGCAGGAGTAGACACAGATACAACATCACACAGTGGGGTAACTCTCAACCCGCACTCATGCACAAACCATGCAGAAACAAAGGAGTGTGATGCTCCTGTATCAAATAAAACTCTCGCAGAAAAATCAAAGATAGAGCATGTACCTGCGATAACTCCACTAGGTATCTCATCAGCCTGCTCACTCGACAAAGCATTCACCTGGGCCTGCTGTGGTCTCGGAAAATGAGGTCTCGAAGGTCCTCCAAACCTGGACGATTCACGGGGTTGGAATCCAGATCGTTGGGTCAGGGCAGGAGGTTGCGGCCTCTGCAAAGACCCCATCAGCCGAACCTTGCTGCGAAGGAAACGAAGACTGTCCCCTCAACAAAGGACACACTCTCAGAAAGTGTCCAGGCTGCCCACATTTGTGGCAAGTCCCCTGAACTCCACGGCACTGCGAAGTCATGTGCTTACCACCACACTGTTCACAAGACACTCCTCCTGAACCACTGCCACCAGAGCTCACAGAACCAGAGGAACTAGAATTCGACTTTCTCTTAAACTTCTTTCCACGAGGCCTGAACCTCTGACGATTCGATTGCTACGAAGTCTGAGGAGATTGAGAAGTATGCGTCCCTTCACGCGCAGGAAAATACCCTCGTCCAACTGTCATGGGAACCTGCGTCGATGCATCCAACAAACTCTCCTCAATATCAACTGCTCGATTAACAACCTCAGCATTCGTCGATGGGGCTCCAGCCAACACCAACTGAAACAACTCTGGCTTCAATCCCTTGATAAACCTGTTCTTCTTTGTTCGCTCCTGGCTAGCAACATGAGGGACATACGCCAGAAGTGAGGAAAACTGTCTGACATACTCAGCAACCTTCAAATTCCCTTGATTCAGGTTGTCGAACTCCCTCTCTCGGTTATTGAAGTACGACTCTGGGGTATACTCCTGTCGAAACGCGGCACAGAAAATCTCCCAAGAAACCAAGACTTCGGTCTCTCTCATCACTCTAGAAGTACCCTTCCACCAACGTTGAGCATGCTCCCTCAACTGCAAAACGGCCAACTTCAATCTCCGCTCTGCTGTGTACTCCAAAGTGTCGAACAAGTCCTCCATGTGCTCCAACCAGCATTCAGCCGAAAGACCACCCTCGGCGCCAGTGAATGTAGGGGGATTCATTCTCTAGAACCTAGCCAAAACTAGCTCCATCTCACCTATCTGCCTCGTCACATCCTCCACCTCTGCCTGTCTTTCTCTACGGGGCAAAGGTATATCCTGCTGAACACCCTCGTCGCTATTTGAGGCCCTAGACTCCTCAGTGGTACATCTAGCAGTCCTACCTCTACCTCTCCTCGGCGGCATCTCTAAAAGGCACTCAGGGTAAGGACTAACAACAGATAAATCACAGAGGCATGTAAAATAATCACATAAGCCACAGAGTCAATCAGAATCAAATCTAAACGCTGTGCCTAGACTCGAGTGTGATCAAAGGAAAACGAGCTTATCCCAGTTTAAGCTCTGATATAAAAAATGTCAGGCCCCGTGCTGATCAACAAAGATTAACAACACAATTAAGCAAATAATCGCGGAAGCATAAAATAGGGCTTAAATTTTTTTTTTTCAAATGTTTTGGGCCTGAACAGTAAAACAATCATTCAAAGTAGTGCATACTCAAAATAGGATTTATTCCAATCCAACAACAAACAGGTAATCAAATAAACTCAATAACAGATCCCCAAAATACATAGAAACTCAGGGCATCCCCTGGTTCGATACATAATACGAATAAACTGGTATTCAACCAAACGGGGATCTACTAGCTGAAGCTCCACCCTACCCAGCCATATTACCTGCGGCTCCTGCAATGGGTAACACAGACCCAAAAACACAAAAGCAGGAAAGGAGATACGAGGTCAAATCTCAGTACAAAGAGCACTATGACAACAGCAAATCATAAACATGTAGTATCTAGAAACATGAAATGCATGAGGGCTGTCAAAGAATCGATCATCTATGCCAACGAATCAGCTGGCAATCAAAGGCGAGCCTCCATACCACGCATAGCCAATCAGCCGGGGAAATCATCGGTCCGTGATATGCAGGTCTGGCCACTCAAATTAACCATCATAGCTCGGTGGTATTCAGACACGACCAATCAATCGATCACCACTCCGATGATAGCATTGTGCCTTTCAGGCGCGACACATCTGCTGGCCGGTCACAATGTGGCTCTCAATCGGTTCAATCAATTCTCAGGCTCAATATGTATGCACGAATGCCAAGAAATTAAAATCTGATTTCAACATGCATAACTTACGTAAACAGAGCACATAAATCAGACAATGAGCCACATCTATTCACGTAAAACACATAATTCATAGTACACAGTTCATGCCTCAAATTACTAACACGCTTATGCCCAAAGCTGTTAACAAAAGTTCAATTCTTACCTCAAATCTCAGTTTCTACCTCAACAGATCTCACCAGGGGATGGCAAACTCAGCCTGCTCAAGTCTGCTTCCTCGTCGGTCTCAACAAACGAAGCAGAAACTGTCTGGGAGCTCAAATCTGTCAAAGCATCTAACAATTCAACTCAAATCTGAACTTCTATACCTTACTGCCTACGGTTAGAACTCAAATCTGGTTCTACCTATCATCGCAGGTTCTAACAACTAGAAATAAGCTTGAAACAGTAAGGAAACACTTACCCAGAAGCTCAAATGAACTGGAGAACGCTCTGCTCAACTGTCGCGAAAATCTTCGGACACACGGATTCTTCGCGTTTCTCCCACACGTCGATCTATAACCCTAGACTGGTATCAATCGAAAGAGCTAAACAAGACGAGCTCAGCGCCACCAGTCTTGCTCCAAACAATCGGTGAAAATCGACGGAAATATATCGGAGAAGGGTTCGGTGAACAGTAACTATCGAGGGTTTCAAAGAAGACAATAGAAAATATCGGGGTCGAAAATACTCTAAGTGTTAATCGACACTTGTATTAAATCCTCGAATCAAAGCCTACAATGAAAGTCAATCATCGACCTAATCATATCTCAGCAACAGATCCTAGCGCTAAGGCAAAAGTCCTCAAATATGGATCCAGCGCTAACTCAAATCTGAGTGTGCTAACGCTACGTGCGCTAACTAATCAAAACGACGGTGTACCAAGGTTCCTGCTCACACAAGCAAAACGACGTCGCACTTCCTCACATCTGAAACAGATCTCAGCACTCATCTCTGCTCATGCTCACTCGGATCTGAATAACGTCAACAACACCGGTCAACCCAGCAATGTTGACTCTCACACTAGCGTTCACCCACTAACAGATTCCTCTCGCTAGCTACACATCTGAATACTCGAATCTGCTCTCCCTCAGATCTGAACCTCCAGTATACCTCAAATCTGATTCTCGCTAATTCCCGCGCAAGAATTCTAAAAGCTTATCTTCTTCCAGCGATAGGCCTCAAGTCTGAATTCCCACTGGAATCAGATCCCGATAGAAAATTTCCAAAACAACTCCAAATTCGACGTGGATTTCACCTAATAGAAACCAGCGACTCAAAACTGAACAGATCTACGTCAAATCTGAAAATCACTAACCAGATTTGACCAAAATCCTCAAGTCCGAAATTCAATAATCACGTCTACCGTGGCTAATCCTTAACCAAATTCGATTAATCACTAATTATCGAATCTAATCCTCACACGATGTGGAAACACATACAACAACAATTAAAAGGAAAAACAAGTCTGAACCCGGCACAACTTTGGGCTAGGTCATATTTCCTTAAATAGGATGAACAAGTTGATTAGGAGCGACATGTTTAATATGTCTGATATTAACTCATTACCAACTTGTGATTTGTGAATACTATCTCAAGGGAAAAATGACAAAATTTCCCTTCACGGGCAAGCCTGAATGTGTTCAAGGTCTATTGGATTTGATCCATACTGATGTGTGTGGCTCACTTAGCCTTGGTACTAAGTCCGATCACACCTACTTCATCACCTTTATCGATTATCACTCTAGGTATGGGTACTTGTACTTAATGAAGCACAAGTCTGAATCCTTTGAAAAGTTCAAGGAATTCAAGGCTGAAGTAGAAATCAACTGGGAAAAGATATTAAAACACTTCGATCCGATCGAGGTGGAGAAAACTTGAGTGCCGAATTTCAAGACTATCTTAAAGAGAATGGGATTCTCTCAAAGTGGACCCCTCCGACCACACCACAATTAAATGGTGTAGCGGAGCGATATAATCGAACCTTGATGGACATGATTCGATCTATGATGAGCTTCACTGAACTTCCTACCTCGTTTTGGGGTTATGCGCTCGAAACGGTGGTAATATTGTTGAACAATGTCCACACCAAGGCAGTGGATAAAACTCCATATGAGATATGGATGGGCAAGCCACCCAAGTACTCGTACTTGAGGATTTGGGGATGTCCTGCTTACGTGAAGCAGACAGTGGGAGATAAGCTGGATAATAGATCCATCTTATGCTACTTTATTGGGTATCCAAATAATTCTATTGGATCCTGCTTCTACTATCACAGTGAAACAAAAGTATTTGTTTCTATAAATGCCACCTTTTTGGCAAAGGAATTTCTATTAGATAGAAAAGGCAAGATAGTAGAACTCGAAGAAGTTCGAGAACCAACTGGAGTACCAAGTGAATCTCCCACACCTCAAGAGTCAATCCTTGATATGTACACACCTAGGAGATCTGAAAGGGTTCCTAGGGCTCTTGTTAGATATGGTTTCCTGCTTGAAGATGATCAAAGTGATCAAACTGTTGGATGTGATTCAAGAACCTTCAAGGAGGAAATTTCCGATGTTGATTCTAATTTGTGGCTTGAAGCAATGCAATTTGAGATTGACTCAATGCATTTGAACCAAGTTTGGAATCTTGTGAATCCTCCTGAAGGAATAGTTCCTATTGAGTGCAAATGGATATACAAGAGAAAACTTGGGCCTAGTGGTAAGGTATTGACCTACAAGGCGTGACTGGTCGCAAAAGGTTACACTCAAAGGCAAGGTGTTGACTATGATGAAACATTTTCACCAGTTGTAATGTTCAAGTCAATTAGAATTCTGCTAGTCATAGCCGCATGGTACGACTATAAGATATGACAAATGGATGTGAAGACTGCGTACCTTAATGGAAACATTAAGAAAGAGATATATATGATGCAGTCTAAGGGTTTCACATCCGAAGGAAGTGAGCATAAAGTATGAAAACTTTAGAGATCGATCTACGGTCTCAAGCAAGCATCGAGAATTTGGAACCTAAGATTAGATGAAACAATTAAATAATTTGGTTTCATCAAGAATTCCGAGGAGCCATGTGTGTATAATAATGTAGTTAAGAATGCTGTGACATTCTTTGTACTTTATGTTGATGACATTCTACTCATTGGGAATGATGTAGGAATGCTCCAGTCAACTAAAGTGTGGTTGTCTAGTAGATTCTCGATGAAGGACATGGGTGAAGCATCCTATATTTTGGGAATACAGATCTATAGAGATAGATAAAAAATGATGCTCAGACTCACCCAAGCGACCTACATCGATACCATACATAAGCGGTTATCTATGGAAGAGTCCAAGAGAGGACACCTACCTATATGCCACGGAGTCACTCTATCTAAGTATATGTGTCCGAAGACTGATGAGAAGATAGAGCGTATGACACGTGTGCCATATGCCTCGGCAATAGGTAGTATATGTATGGTATGATCTCGATTAGACCGGATATCGCATATACTCTGAATGTCACGAGCCGCTACCAATCCAACCCCGACCAAATGCATTGGAAGGCTGTGAAAGATATTCTTAAGTACTTACGAAGGACTAAGATATGTTCATGGTATATGGGGGTGGTGAACTGAAATTGGAAGACTACACTGACTCTAGCTTCAAATGCGATGTGGACAATTCGAAGTCAACCTCTGGATTTGTATTCATGATCAATGGTGGTGCTGTCTCTTGGAAGAGTTCCAAGCAAGACACCATCGTGGATTCAACCACTGAGGTTCAGTTCATCGCAGCATCAACTGCTGCTAAAGAGGCGGTTTGTGTTGGATCTGTTTTTACAGATCCTAATTAAGTTTTGAATTACACAAAACCTATTATTGTGTTTCTAACAATTCTACCTAAGCGTACAGGTTTTACAAACGAAGAAGACAATCAGCAGCAGCTATATTTGTCCAGGCAGTTGGTTCGCAACATTATCAATCAGCAGTTGGTTTGGTATTCATGGAATCAGCAGTTGAATTAGCAATGGAGACGTCCAGAGTTACATCAGCTGGAGCATGATAATCCAGCTGAAACAATAACAACCAGCTGAAAAGCTAAAGTGCGAAGCGAACCAGCTGAATCAAGTATTGAGAACCTTGCTGAAGAATAAGAAGAAGATTCCGATGAATCTATCGACAGTCGCCATTCTTGAAGATTAGAAGAAGCGCAAGCTGAAGCTGTAGCGAAGAAGAAGATCAGCTGGAGCGTAGATTGTTGGATGACATCAGCAGTGACGTCATCATTCAGCAGGAGCTACAGTTGAAGATTCAGCAGATGAAGTGGAGCGCAAAGCTGAAGCGACGTCGTGTTGAGAATCAGCAGATGAAGCAAAGCACGAGAGGAGAAGCGACGTCGTATGGAGATTCAGCAGATGGATTAGTGCTGATGACGTCATTGGTGACGTCATCATATTCAGCAGGTAGCTTGTATATCCAGACGCAAGAGAAGCGACGTCGTAGAGGAAGAATTCAGCAGAGAGCTACTGTTCATCAGCAGATGCTATTGGAGTTAGCAATAGCAAAACGATGCGTTTACATAAGTTGATACGACAGCGTTTTGCTCATGCGCTAAAGATTCAGCAGGAAGACTTTGCGTTGTTATTTCAGCAGGCGAAGCTACAGTGCATCCAGTCGCAACGCAAAGCATCCAGTCGCAAGAAGATTCAGGCGAAGCTTTTGATGATCCAGTCGCAAGCAACAGCAGCATCCAGTCGTGAGCTTATTTATATCAGCTGTTGCTACTCATCCAGTCGCAAGAAATCCAGGCGCAAAGAATCAATTGAAGAAGGAGCAAAGTGCAGCAGTCGTTGTGTTATATCAGCAGCGAAGCAGTTGACGAATGGATGTCAACTGCTGAGCTCAATTCAAAATGAAGAAAGCGACAGAAGCCTGCAAAGTAAAGGACGCAAGTACTTTTACTTTACAGAGGAGCGTTGCACCAAAGTGGAAAGAAGACAAGATAGCCTTCTGGAGCGCTGAAGAGTTTTGGAAGCTTTCCAACGGGAAGTATTTTACAGAGGCTATATATTAGAAGCGACGCCCTTTGAAGTAGTGTTGGTCGTCGTCCAGTTGAGAGACGACGTTGGTGCATCTACAATACTGTGGGAAATATTCATTGATTACACAGTGCACCAACAGAGGGAAAATAATCTGAAGTGAAGCTGTCAACTAATCATTCGAGAGAGAGTTTCATTGCAGTTGACAGTGTAGCTAGAATTAGCTTGTTAGAGCATTTCCCTCGTGTGTGAGAAAAACAGAGAGTCGAGCGTTCATTGTATAAATCTCACACACCCGGATTCATTCACATCTATATGTGAATGAATCTCGAAATATGTTCACAGATCCCGTCCAAGCATGAAGACGTTAAACTCTTGTGTATGTAGTTAGTCACACAGTTGCGTCTGATGTGCATTTATGAAGTAGTGGATCCTTCCGAGGTGGAAGAAGGGGAGATGTAGGATGTTGATATCCGAACTTCCATAAACAAATATGCTGCGTACTGTATTGTGTTCTTTAAGCTTTCAGCATTTACTTTAGCATTGCACGTTTACAGTTCAGCACGCATTCATTTGAGCATTCGCATTTACAGTTCATCTTAGCATTACATTTCAGCAGCACACAAGCACACAAGTCTCGAACAGATTTATGTTGTACATAAATCTGTTTGAGTTGTTTTAAAATATAGGATTCAGTTCTGGTATTTTCCGCATGATTTTTAAATCATACTAGATCTGTCTCCGGTGCTCAGATGTTTATTGTATTTGTTCAAGAACAACGAGCTATTGTAGCTCAAGTATTAGCAGCGCGCAAAATTTTAATGGTTGTCAAAACAGCGCCTGCTATCTTTTTGATCCTTAAAACGGACCAACAGTTTGGATGAGGAATTTTGTCCAAGAGTTGGGCGTAATTCCTGAAGGAGTTGGTCCAGTCCCGGTTTACTGTGACAACATGGGTGCCGTTGTGCAATCAAAGGAACCTAGGTCTCACCAAAGATCCAAACACATACTTAGGAAATACCACATAATCCGGGATATTGTGGTTAGAGGTGACATAGCAGTCAAGAGAGTCGCCTCTGCAGACAATATTGCTGATCCACTTACGAAGCCCTTGCCAGGACCATTGTTTGAAAAACATCACGAAGCAATGAGACTACATCTGATGAGTAGTTGGCTTTAGGGCAGTGGGAGATTGTTAGAGTAGGTGACCAACTAGCCAACTTGTGGCGTGTAGGTTCTTGTTGACTCTATGTAAAACGATCTTTATTTATGAAATTCACATTTATATGGTATTCTTTATCTTCATTTTTATGATTACAATTGTTGGATAAAGACCGTGAATGCACTATAGTATATGTTAGATGTGATACTGGATTTGATGGCAATCATGAAACACATCTAATAGTCACTGTGTATTCTAAACTAGTTCCTAGTCGATTGGGCCGTCCAAAAGAGGATAAGGGCCGCCCGAGTTTGAGACTAGCATATGCAATGCGAAGTACCACGTTTCATTGGTAAGGAACATAGTGATGTTCTGAGCATGCAGATGGATAGTGACATGGTGATATATCGAACTACCCTCGTTCGGACTTCCAAGTGGTTATCATTTGTCGAGTGGATTAAGCCCGAGATCTTGGTTGTACAGATTAGTCCTTATTACTCGAAACGTCATTGAGATTCTACATGATAGGTGCCTCACTTTGACCCATTTACCGACCCAGTTGGGGTCATCAGGTGGCGGGATTGGGTGAGGTCCCGATGCATGTAGGAGTCGATACTTCGTTGTCAAGAGGATTCACCGCTTGACCTTGTGCGTGGATATCCTATGCTATCTGTGGAATTAATAGTGTGACAAATATCTGGCCAGAGTACTAGATGTGTTTTAGGTAAATGGGTTTACCTAGTAACACATGCGATGTCACTATTTGATCTCCAAGATGCATGCATGGTTATTGGATCTCTAGCGACTCTCGATTTACCAATGGTCGTTGATCTGATCGAGATATTTGAGTTGAAAGGATCATACTGTACGATAACCATGGCTGACTGGTTCTTGTAGGCACTATCAGTGATAACTAGGAGATCATGGAGCGATGTTGCTAGATGCTTTACCATGATCCGATGGGTAAGTCCGAAAAATGTGTTTTTAGAGTCACAAATGTTGCGAGCCCATGGCTAGTTGTATCCCTGAACCATTGAGGGTGACACAAGTACTGGTTTCTCAATTCTCGTACGGATATTAAGGTAAATTTGTTGAGTATAGTAGGAGGAAGGATGAAAGTGTGACTTCCTAAAATTAACTAGGGTGAAAATGTGATTTCCTTAAATTAGCTTGGACTAGTATGACTATCCTTAAAGCTGATAGGGGCCTAACTGCTATTTTGGATTAGGTGGTCTGAAAAATTGTGTTCATATCATAATGTTCAGTTTTATAAACTGTGCAGATCGGTCCGATCTGATCCGCGATTGAGATTTTTATGAAGCCACAACGATGGACTTGAAACCAATGTTCCCTGGGCCTGGGCCCCACCCAGGCCCATTAACCTGGCTTAAGCCCATGGAAAATCTATAAATAGGGGCCCTTGGATATTCATTTTACTCGCACCAAAAAGTTGTATTCACAATTGATATTCTGGGTTGAGAATTCCCTTCTCCCCTCTAGTTATATTTTTCTCCTCCTCCTCCTTTCCACTCGACGCCGTCGCGCCGCCGACGCCGCCTCCGTCGTCGAAAGGTGTTCCTGTTGACGTAGCGGCGGATCCGGATCCCCCTCACGGGGCGCAACGGAAGTTTAAAAATTTTTTAGGTCGGGAATGGTCAATACACCTAAACGATAATCTAGACATTCATATGATGTTTAGAGGGTACCTTGATGGTGTCTAGGCGCCTGGCTCCGACCAATTCCATGAGGGAATTGGCACTTCAACAGTTAAACGGATGGATCGACGCCTAATCCGGTCCACGACCAGAATCTCAACTCCTTTGCCGGTTTGCACTAGAAAACCGACGAAAAGTTCACGGACGTAATATCCTAGCCTAGATGGTCGGAACAAATTCTGACTGCGGTTGGCGGCGGGCGGTGACTGTGGCGTCAATGGCAAGGGAATAAGGGAGATGGGAGGAGTTTACTGAATAGCTTTTGGTGTTTTTCTTTCTCACTCTAGAAAGTGTCTCCTCATTTCCATATTTATAGATTGAGGGATAGAGTTTGATTTGAACAAAACAGTGAACATGCGGTTCAACTCAAACAGTGAACATTCGGTTCAACCCAAACAGTGAACATTCGGTTCAAGTCGAACTATGAACATTCGTTTCGACTCCCTTGATTGTGGTCTCATATCCAAATCGATGATCAGATACCAACGTTGTGATCAGTTTACAAAACTGATCATTATGTTGCAAAATAAAATTTTCGGACCACTATATCTATATATGACAGGTTTACTCTCATTAGCTAAATAGGAAGTCCTACTCCCTTAGCTACTTTTTAGGAAGTCATACTCCCAACCTTCCTCCTACTATACTCAACACTTTGAGTAACATATCCGTAAGGGAAATGGGAAACCAGTACTTGTGTGACCCTCAATGGTTCTGGGATACAACTAGCCGTGGGTTCACAACATTTGTGACTCCGAAAACATATTTTCGGACTTACCCATCGAATCATGGTAACGCGTCTAGCAACATCGCCCCATGATCCCCTGATAGTGCCTGCAAGAACCAGTCGGTCATGGTTAGCGTACAGTACAGTCCTTTCAACTCAATATTCCGATCAGATCAACGTCCATTGGTAAATAGAGAGTCGCTAGAGATCCAACAACCATGCATACATCTTGGAGATCAAATAGTGACATCGCATGTGTTACTAGGTAAACCCATTTACCTAAAACACATCTAGTACTCTGGCTAGAGATTTGTCACACTATTATCTCCTCAGATAGCATATGATATCCACGCACAAGGGCGAGCGGTGAATCCTCGACAACGAAGTATCGACTCCTACATCCATCAGGACCTCACCTAACCCCGCCACCTGATAACCCCAACTGAGTCGGTAAACGGGTCAAAGTGAGACACATATCATGTAGAGTCTCAATGACGTTTCGAGTAATAAAGACTATGTTGGATCGGTTTCTACAGATCAGAATCTATGTTTTGATTCACACAAAATCTGCTACTATTGTACTAACACTCTACATGACATGAAGACTGGAGTGGACGTGAAGATATCCAAACTGGAAAAGTGAGGGGACTGAGCTGGACTGGTCGAATATATCTAGCTGGAACAGTAAGGGGACACCCAAGCTGGTTCAGCAGTTTACTTCCAGAAGTGCAGGGAACACCAAGCTGGTTCATCGGCTTGGAGTAGGGCAGCACGAAGATCAAGCGTAGAGAATGAAGAGCAGAGTTCAAGCGCAGAATGTTGAAGTGCAAAACAGCTCAAGCGCAGATCAAGTGCAGCATACAAGAGCAGTGAGAAGCCGTATACAAGAGCAGTGATCAAGTGCACGCTTGATCATTGAGCACTGCTATAATCAGTTCATGTTAAGGATCTCAGTCATTGAGTAGACTGAATCAGAACTGATTGACAGTGTGCTTGCCGATGATTTGGATGAGGTGTCTGAATGGATAAATGTGGACAAGCAAGTAACACTGGGGCTCTCGACGAGAAGAATAGAGCCCAGCTGGTTAAGGACAAACCAGTTTGAAGTTAAGAAGACCAGCCGAGAGCAGACAAACCAGCTGGCCGTATGATATCTATGAGAAGCTTGATCTCACAGATATATCAACCAGCTGGGAATGGAGCAAAGCTGGAGCCTCGAAGCAGCTCAAGAGCAAGAAAGAGCAGAACAAGCTCAGCTGCAGACAAAAAGAGGCGCAGATGCAGAGTTTCTCAAGAACAGATTAAATATGAAAAGCGACCAGCTTGATGAAGATACCAGCTGGAGAACCATATCTGGACAAGACCAACTCAGACAAACAAAGCAGTTTGAATACAAACATACGAAGACCAAATTAATTGGTTCAAACTGATTTGTTTTGTCCTGTCCACATCAGGTACAAGCAAGCAGAGCTCGATATTAGCAAAGGCTGCAGAATCACCGATGAAAAGAGCTCAATTCAAATAAATCCTGCAACGCATTAAAAGCCAAATGACACATAGTACAAATACTTCAGAAAACTTCAAAACGGCTACAACTTTGTGTCCAACGGACAAATCCAAGGAAGAGGCCTTATATACCATGTGCAATGGAACAGAAGGAGATGCACCATAACAGAGAGAGAGTATTGTGCAGATACAAAACAGAAAAACAGAAGAAAGCACAACTAAGGGAAGATAAAAGATAACCAGCTCAGACAGGAGCACTTCCTAGTGTGTGTGAGATTTAATTATTGAGAGATTATGCTTACACTATAAATCCCTCACACACACACATTCACTCATATTCGAGAGTTGAGCAAAAAATATTAGAGTGAATGTGATTCAATACTCTCCATTGTAGTCTTTGGACAGAGACATTAAAAAAGTCTAGTTGTCTTTTGCACTGAGACGTTAAAGAAGTGTGGGTTGTCTTTTGCACTGACACGTTAAATAATTGTGTGTAACCTTTCTCACTGAGGCGTAAAAGAAGTGTTGTTAGACACACAGCCTGTGGGCTTAGTATGCAGTGGTGTGGTTAGGAGTTCTTGCGGCCGAGGATCGTCGGAGTGGGTTGTAGCGTAGGGACGCTGCAATCAATGTCTTCTAGTGGAATCCTTCCCGATTGTGGAAGAAGGGAAGACATAGGAGAGTTTGCTCCGAACTTCCATAAAAAAATCAGCGTATCTCTTTACTGCTTTCTGCATTCATTCATACGCATAGCATATTCGTTAATACGCATAAAACTGTTTAACGAGCTTTCGAATCTAAGAGTGCAGTTTGAGTTATTTTCTCATGATTTAAATTCATTACTCAATCTGTATCTCGGTGCACAAGTATTCAAAACACTGAGCTGTTGCAGATCAAGTAATAAATAACCAGATCGCTTGTTCTTTCATCGAGCTGTTTTCAACGACCAGCTAGAACTAGGATCTTGCACTGCGCTGGTTTAGCACCGAGCTGGTCATACACAAAAGCGATCCGGTTTCAGCATCCAGCTGGAACCAGCTTAGTTATCGCTACCTGGTTTCAGCGTCTAGCTGGATCCAACGTATTTTACTCGATCTGGTTATTCCCTCTAAGTGCTGGTTATTGACTAAATAACTTTTGTATACATTATCAGAGGGTAAAACGATCCTAACAGACTAATCTGTACAACCAAGACCTCGAACTTAATCCACTCGACAAATGGTAACCACTTGGAAAGTCCGAATGAGGGTAGTTCGAAAGATCACCAGGTCACTATCCATCTGCATGCTCAGAACATCACTATGTTCCCTACCAATAAAACGTGGTACTTCACATCGCAGATGCTAGTCTCAAGCTCGGGCGGCCCTTATCCTCTTTTGGACCGCTCAATCGACTAGGAACAAGTTTAGAATACACAGTTAATATTAGATGTGTTTCATGATAGCCATCAAATCCACTATCACATCTAACATATACACTATAGTGCATTCAAGTTATTTATCCAACAATTATAATCATAATAATGAAGATAAAGAATGCCATAAAACAATGCGAATTTCATAAATAATGATCGTTTTACATAGAGTCAACAAGAACCCACACGCCACAAGTTGGCTAGTTGGGCACCTACTCTAACAATCTCCCACTTGACCTAAAGCCAACTACTCATCAGACGTAGTCCCATTGCTTCGCAATATTTTTCAAACAATGGTCCTGACAAGGGCTTCGTAAGTGGATCAACAATGTTGTCTGCAGAGGCGACTCTCTCGACTGCTATGTCACCTCTAGCCACAATATCCCGGATTATGTGGTATTTCCTCAGTATGTGCTTGGATCTTTGGTGAGACCTAGGTTCCTTTGCTTGCGCAATGGCATCCATGTTGTCACAGTACACTGGGACTGGACCAACTCCTTTAGGAATTACATCCAACTCTTGGACTAAATTCCTCATCCAAACCGCCTCTTTAGCAGCAGCTGATGCTGAAATGTACTCAGCCTCAGTGGTTGAATCCGCGATGGTGTTTTGCTTGGAACTCTTCCAAGAGACAGCACCACCATTGAGCATGAATAAAAATCCAGAGTTGACTTCTAATCGTCCACATCTCATTGGAATCTAGAGTGTAGCCTTCCAATTTCAGTTCACCACCCCCATAGACCGTGAACATAATCTTAGTCCTTCTTAAGTACTTAAGAATATATTTCACAACCTTCCAATGTATTTGGCCGGGGATGGCTTGGTAGCGGCTCGTGACTCTCAGAGCATATGCGACATCTGGTCTATTCGAGATCATATCATACAAAATACTACCTATTGCCGAGGCAAATGGCACACGTGTCATACTCTCTATCTCCTCATCAGTCTTCGGACACATAGACTTAGATAGTGTGAGGACCGAAAGATTTGTGGATTAATTAAGCTAATTAATCAGATTTAGTATAGACCAGATTTGACTGGAGCAGATCTGGGACAATCCAGCTTTTAGCTGATATGCTTTGTGAGTGTATTGGGTCTCTATATTTGTGTATTGGAAATAGCTCTGGACAATTGTAGGGTTCTGCGTAGTAGTAGTTAGATTTGGGGAGTTGAGAAGTGCTGGTTGGTGACTTCAGCTTTAGCGTTGGTTGATTGTATGTTGGACTGGTGGTCAAATCTGGTTATCGTAAGCCATTCTGGGAACACTGGTTGAATATCCTGCGCGGGTAGCGAAACGTCGTCGTTTGGGGGAAACCAATTTGAGATGCGTAAGTTGTTAGCGCTGTGTGAACCAGTCTGGTTCAAGGGTTTGGTGTGGACCGGTTCCAGGTTGTCTAGATCGGAAGGCAGTGCGATGTCGTTTTGGGTATCAGTGAACAATGGTGTGAGACCTGAAATTAATAAAAGATTAATCGGTTCTTAAGGAATTCTGGATGTTCAGATTTCATTTGGAAGGTTTTGTATATAATTTTTGGGTCGGATTTCACATTTGAAATAATTCTGGACAGTTTGGTAATTTTGCGTTAGAGACCAGCTGTTGGTTTTTGCATAGGGTGCAAACGTCGTCGTTTGACCTAGTGAACAGTAGAGATCTGTTGAACGCGTATATTATATCAGACTTTGTGTTTGGTTAAGAATCAGCAGTAGCCCTTACGTGGATTTCAGATGTTGGATAGTTAGCGCGTTTTGTTGTTCAGCAGTTGGTGCGTTTGCCTTCAGTAGTGATCAGCTGTTGGGTTCTTTACGACGCCGTTTTATTTAGTTGAAACGCAACGTTTGGGAATCAGCTGCTGGTCGCGTAAGCAATTACTGTTGAGGGACTTGTTGCATTGTTTTATCCAGCAGCTGGTTTGGTTGATCAGCTGTTGACAGCAAGGATGACGTGTCCTATGCGACGTCGTTTGGTTAAGTTGATGCGATGTAGTTTTGGAGTGGAGCGTTTTGATCAGCTGTTGGTTTTCGTTAGGCATCAGCTGTCGCAAGATTTCACGCGGTGTTTGATCAGCCGTTGGGTTTTTCAGCTGTTGGAAATTTTAGTGTCCAGCAGTAGGAATCTGTTGTAGCACTTATTCAGTCGTTGGGTTAGTGACCAGCCGTTGGTTTGTGGAACAGCGCAACAGCTGAAATTTGTCGGTGGATTAAATCACCAGCTGTTGGTTTATCCAGCTGTTGATTTGGGAACATCTTTAGTGTCGACTGGTTTTGTCGGTGGAATCCGCTCTTGCTGCTGTCAGCTGGTGTGAAGTGTATATATATATTAGAAGACTTGATCTTCGACTGGATTATCAGATTCCATACTTCGAACCCTAGAACACTGTTCACCGTGAGTTTCTCCGACGAATTCCCGTCGTTTCGACCACCTTTTTGGACGTTCGAGGTAGATTTGGACTCCTCTTGAGAAGCTCTTTCATCCTATACCATTCTCGGAGGCTGTTGTTAGCTGGAAACAAGATCGCGAAGTGCTTCCTTCGACCGTGTGTTCGCTGTGCAGGTAGCCCTTCGATTTAGAGATAAGATCTTACCTTAGAGCTTTGTTATTGAGCTTCCTGTTGAGTTGTTGAGTAGGATGATAGCTGGTTTGAGTGTATCGTGAGTTCTGTGCCGTGTCCCATGGGATTTATATTTTGTGCGTTGTGTGTTTAGAGGTCTAAACCAGAATTCTCGGGACCCTCGTTGTGGTAATCATTGCACAGAATTAAGGTACGGGTTGAGCTTGTTACATCGTGAGATTTGGCATGAGTAAATGCAGTGATGGCTGATTGTTGTTTCGTGTATTGCTGCCAATGTTTACTGCCTGCTGTTATGTGCATACACGCATTATATCACTTGCATTTCAGATCTCAGCCGTATTGTACATGGTGTTGTTGTCTCGTATTTTGCTGTATTGTGCTGTTGTTTCTTACCAGGATGCGAGGGCGAGCGGCAATACCGCACTCTCATCTCCCTGCTGGGATTGTTAGCCCTCATGCGCCGAGTGGTTAACTACCACAGTTCATGAGTTGTGCAACGGCAGGTTGAGTTGTTTGATGCATCTGGTATTTGGGTGTGGTTTCAAGGCGAGTGGCTCATTACCACACTTTGAACACACCCCGTGGCCACTGTTCGTTGCAGATCTTGTGGAGCTATGTTTGAGTTCCTTGGCTCCCTCTTCGGTTGTAGCCTTCAGCGGTTGTTCAGTGTCTCATGCATAGCATCTGCATTTTATCTTATGCTTTACTTTAGCTGTTTCAGTTGCTCTTCGTACTGGGGTTTGACCCCATGTCCCTCTGGGGCTTGGTTTGTTTTCCTTGCCTGTTTTGTTGTTCAGGTTATCTAGCTGGTCGTGGAGCCAACCCAGCTAGAGGTGCCCCAGGTGGTGGTTAGAGTGTCCCAGTAGCGTATAGCATATATTTATGTATCAGTATTGTTAGCCAGGGGATGCCCTGTGCTTCGTTGTTGTATTATGTTGTTGGAGTCTGATACTTATGTTGATGCTATACTGTTTTATTTTGGCTGGTAGCCTTTATGGATTTTGTTTAAACTGGGATTACTTTGAGTATTGTCGTATTTTAAATTATATTGTTTTAAACTGTCAGGCCAAAAGCAAAAATTTTACCCGCTTTTTAGTAGCTTCCGCTTGTGTTGTGTGGTTTTATGTTGGTGGATCCGGATCCGCCCCCCGGCTAGGCAGCGGAAGAACAAGAAACAGGTGCCGGGAGGCGATCAATACGAAAAACAAATAACATACTACGACATTCATAGGATGTTTAAGCGGATTATCTTGCTGGCACTTGTGCCTGGCTCCAACCGTGATTACAATAATCCGGCTCTTCTCGGTAGATTGTGGTAGTTTACGCCAATCCGGTCCACGACCAGATCCGAGACTCCTTCGTCAGGCTGCACTAGAAGCCCTGACGAGATCAGCACGAACGGATTCTCCACGTCGAGTTGGCCGGAAACTATTTTTCCGGCGAAGACGGCGGTTCTTGCTGGCACTTGTGCCTGGCTCCAACCGTGATTACAATAATCCGGCTCTTCTCGGTAGATTGTGGTAGTTTACGCCAATCCGGTCCACGACCAGATCCGAGACTCCTTCGTCAGGCTGCACTAGAAGCCCTGACGAGATCAGCACGAACGGATTCTCCACGTCGAGTTGGCCGGAAACTATTTTTCCGGCGAAGACGGCGGCGGCGGCGGC
>KQ993827.1:84789-100764 GCA_001598015.1 Dorcoceras hygrometricum | reverse complement strand
CTGACTCAAGGCAGTTATACATCATGTCAGCTTTGACAAAGCTCATTTTATTGAACTTGTCATAGGCTGATCATGATTGAGTACTTGACTCTCCTTCACAGAACTCACTATTGTTGAAACCAATACCAGTCTTATCACTTAATGGTTTTTGGCTTTCATATAGCTTGTAGAGAGAAAGATTAGCCTTGTTCCAGGAGCTCATTTCTACAGTTAATTTATCAACTTCAGCCTTGAGCTCGCTGGCTTCATCTTTCAGCATCTCATTCTCATATTGTAGCTTACTCAACTCAGTTTTTGAATGTCAATATCCTCAAACTCATCAGAATTTTAGTCAATCGAACTACTCTTTAAACTCATGTTTCAGCCTTAGCTTCCTCGAATGAATGAGAAAGCTTCCGGTACTCTTTTACCATGTCATTAAGTGCTATGACAAGGTCATCACGTGTAAATTCAACATTCGAAAAATCAAATACCTCATCTTCGTTTGTTTGGTCAGCCATGAAGCAGTGAACCTCCTCCTGTTCACTCTCACTTGAAGATGAGCTGCTTCTGGATGAGTCTGAGTCACTATCCGCCCAGCTTTTGGTGCTTTCCTCAGCCACCAACACCTTGCGATCATGCTTGCGACTGAATCTTTTGTTGCTGCTGGTCTTCATCTTTCTGTCGTTTGATCTTTCTTTGAATTTGTCCTTGGACTTGTCAACATTTCTTTCATTATCTTCCTCATCACGTTTGTATCGCTCTTCTTTCCTGTATCGATCGTCAACTCTTCTATCATCTCGCTTGTATCTATCGTCTCTCTTGGTTCTGTTGCAATCAGCAGCGAAATGACCTGGACGATCACAGTTATAGCATTTCAATTCAGAAGATACTTTATCAGATTTATTATAATTATTGAAAGAAGTAGAAGGGTTTAAAGATCTTCTCAGGTATTTCCCAAACTTCTTAACGAAGAGGGACATGATGTCATCAGAGAGTTGATCTGCTGATTTTCTTGTGCTTGGAGAGCATGGTTCAGCAGTTGTAGCAGCAAGAGCTTTCGTTGGCTGGGAGGTTGATGGACCAGCTTCTGATCTTGTTTCTAGTTCGAACTCATATGCTTTTAGATTTGCAAACAAGTCATGAAGCTCCATTTTGTTGAGGTCCTTTGATTCCCTCATAGCCATGGTTTTCACGTCCCACTCTCTGGGCAGGGCTCTCATCACTTTTAGCACCAACTCCCGGTTACAGTATTCTTTGCCCAGCATGTTCAACTCGATGATAATGGTACTAAAGCGCTCGTCAAATTCAGTCATTGTTTCGCCGTCTTTCATCTTGATTGATTCATATTTTTGCTGAGCCACTGTCAGCTTGTTCTCTTTTGTTTCATCGCTGCCCTCGCAGATTT
The DNA here is from genome assembly GCA_001598015.1 of Dorcoceras hygrometricum. Taxonomy (NCBI): domain Eukaryota; kingdom Viridiplantae; phylum Streptophyta; class Magnoliopsida; order Lamiales; family Gesneriaceae; genus Dorcoceras; species Dorcoceras hygrometricum. The sequence goes on along the minus strand of KQ993827.1, from coordinate 99,377 downwards.
GGACAAGCTTTTCCCATATTTCTTTTACTGTGGCACATGTCTTGATTTTGCTGAACATATTTTTGTCTTTGTCCAGCGTTTTGTATAGGATGTCCCTGGCCACATTGTCCAAGTTTGGTTTCTTCTTGTCATCATTGGTGTACTCATGTCTGGCTTTTTCAGAAATTGAGCCTCGCCATTTGACACAGAAAACGCAAGATTTGGCTTCATTATCTTCAATGGCCCATCAGTAATAACATTCCACATCTCATCATCCATAGCAGCAAGATGCGCCTGCATGTGAATCTTCCAGTCATCGTATTCATCTCTGGAGAACAAAGGAATCTTGTTTCGTGAGGTAGACATATTAGTATGATGTAAAGCACAAAAACAACTGTTCAATAACTGAGATTTCCTGCTCTGATACCACTTGATGGTCCCAGAAATAGGATCACTAAGTAAATAGGAGTTCAGAAGGGGGGGGGGTTGAATGAACTCCTTCGATTTTTCTATTTCAAAACTCTTTTAAAATGTTTGGATCTCAGTTTTATGCAAACTTTTCAGCCAACAATATATGTGCGGAAAAAGGCCGATTGGTTTGTGAACAGTGAATAATGTGCAACAGTAAATAAATGTTGTATGTAAAAGATTGAGTCAAGAATTTGTTTCTGGAAGTTCGGATATCAATATCCTACGTCTCCCCTTATTCCTCCTCGGAAGGTATCACTAGAAGACTTTGATGCAAGTAGATCGTCTACAAACACCCGATCCCAAAGCACGCAGCTATGAGAACTCCTAGCACTTCACAACACTTCACGCAGACTTCGCTGCTGGTTTTTACAACGCTTGAAAGTTTTTCGAACTTCTTTACACAGACAGTTCGTTACAGACTCTATCAAATATGACAATGAAAACACGTATTTAGAGACTGTAAATATCTTCTGGTTTCAACAATGAAAACAAGATAACCAGAAGATTGACTCGAAGGTATTTCAATGAAGAACAACTGTTAGGTTCTTCGAGTCTTTGAGCCTTGAATGCTTTTTAACGAGGAGTAAGCTCTGTATTGATTTTGGCAGCGTGACAGTGATAGATAGATAGCGAAGTGTTATTTCTTCAACACTGCTACTGATATTTATAGGCTTCGATTGCAACGGTCATATTAATTCTCCAAAGGAAATGAATCCCGTTTGAATTACTGCCAAAATCGTACACCGTAATTCCTGCTCCACTACAAGGTAAATTGCTCATTGACAGAGCCAATTTGTCTTCTTCCATAATTGTGCAAGCATGGAGAAACGGCCTCTGTACACTGTACTATTTACCCAAAATAGTACCTAACTTGTCTCCTTAATTCCAGGCAACTGTACGATCTTACAAATCTTTTCCTTATGAGCAAACGATCGTATTTGAATCACTTTGAGCTTGCGACCTGAATAACTTGGTAACCAGCACTATCTTCATCGTCGTTGTCAAGATGCTTCGACTGGAAAAACGCTTGGAAGAATTTACCTACTGATATGCATATGAGTTTTTCCATCTGCTGATTTCTTTAGCGATAAAACGATGTCGTGTCAACTTATTTAAGCGACACCGTTTTGCTATCTTTGTAAAGAATCTGCTGGTTAACATTATGTAGAGCACCTGCTGGTTGAAATCACTGTAGCTGTCTGCTGAAATAATACTTCTGCTGAATTCTCTAAGGAACGCTTCTGCTGAAATGTCTAAGCAAATCAAAACGCTGTCGTTCCAACTTAACCAAACGCTGTCGTTTCGCAATCTCCAACGAATAGACTAAGCAACTGCTGAATATCTTCAAGAATGCTTCTGCTGATTCTTCTAACTGGTTCAACTGCTGATTTGTAACTGTGCATACCAACGACGTCGTTCCAACTTACTTGAACGCTGTCGTTTAGTACTTCTTAGCAAAACACGCTTAAACTCAAATCGTTACCTGCTGATCGAGACAACAACATCTGCTGATTGCTCTTCAAGAGAGTATCTGCTGAATTTCTCTGAATACAAATCAACCACTGAAAGCATACCAACTGCTGAATTCTACTGAAGATAAATATACTCCTACGACAACCGATTGTCCAATATCAACTTGTCTTATTTTTGTTATCACCAAAACTTATAAATTTTATCCTAACACCCTCACTGTACCAGCTTAGATGTCTTCTACTTACCAGCTAGGCGTCCCCTCACTGTTCCAAGTTATACATCTTCTTAATCTGCTCAGATCAATCTGCCATAAGCTCGCATCTTTATGCTACAGTACTTTGTTCCAGCTCGCTGCTAAACTGCTAAAGTTTTGTTCTTCTTCGGCACACAGCTTATCTCTGTACAGCTATCTTCTTCCAGCTTTCGTCGTTGCGTACTTAGTATAAACTGTTAGTAAAATAACAGCATGTTTTATGTTAATCAAAATTAAGATTCTGATCTATAAACACAGATCGAACAACAATACTCTCCACCTTAACAAAAATTCCATCCTCAAAATTTGAAAACTTACCAAAAAGTCCTGGGTAGTGCTCCTTGAATCAGCCTCTATCTCCCATGTAGCTTCCTTCTCGGAATGTTTCAGCCCCTGGACCTTGACCATGGCAATGGTCTTATTGCGTAGCTTTCTATCCTGTCTGCCTAAGATCCGAGTAGCTCGCTCCTCAAGAGTCAATTGCGGAGATAGCTGAAGTGGCTCGACACTCAGCACATGCGAGGTTTTCGGCACCTATTTCCTAAGCATGGAGATGTGGAAGACATTTTCTATGGCTGCTAGGCTCGACGGTAGGGCTACGTGGTAAGCTAACGTCCCATTCTATCTAAGATCTCAAAGGGTCCTATGAATCTGGGTGCTAGCTTCCCTTTCTTCCGAAATCTCATCACACCCTTCATAGGAGCAACCTTCACAAAAACGTGATCCCCGACTGTGAATTCTAATCCCTCCTCCTCAGATCAGCGTAAATCTCTTGTCGACTGTGGGCAGTCCTCATCCTATCCATGATCCTCATCACTATGACTACCGTCTGCTAAACTATCTCGGACCCAGCTCTGTCCGCTCACCTACCTCATCCCAATGGATGGGTGATCTGCACCTCCTCCATAGAGAGCCTCATATGGTTCCATGTCGATGGAGGCCTGAAAGCTGTTGTTATAGGTGAACTCTACTAGAGGTAGCTTGGCTTCCCAACTTCCCCGAAAAGTCAATAGAAAAAGCTCGCAGCGGGTCCTCTAGTATCTGGTTCACTCTCTCTATCTATCCATCTGTCTGGTGCTGATAGGCTATGCTGAACTGCAGCTTTGTCCCCAAATAAGTGCCAAGACTCCTCCAAAACACTGATGTGAAGCGCGTATCTCTGTCCGACACAATAGAGACTGGTATCCCATGCAGTCTAACAATCTCTCCGATGTACAACTTGCGTACTGCATCATAGTGAATGTGGTCTTCACTGGCAGAAAAAATGTGCCGACTTGGTGAGTCGGTCCACAATCACCTATATAGAATTCAATCCCTTAACGGTCCTTGGCAATCCCACAACAAAGTCCATCGAAATTTTCTCCCACTTCCACTCCGGAATGGGGAGGGGTATCGGTAGTCAAGTAGATCTCTGATGTTCTGCCTTGACCTGCTGGCAAGTCAAACATTCGGTCGCAAAATGGCTATTGTCGCGCTTCATGCCCGACCACCATTACAAATGTGTAGGTCCCTGAACATCTTCGTGCTCCCTGGGTGAACCAGATCAGGTGACGCGTGAGCCTTCGTCATAATCATATCTCTCAGTGCATCACCTGAAGGAACCCAAAATCGTCCTCTAAACTTCACAATCTCGTCGTCCATGGTGTAGAGTCCACTGTCTTTCCCCTCATCTCTCAACCTTCAGTTTTGCAACTGCTCATCACTAGCCTGGCTATCGCGAATGCGACCTAGTAGAGTAGACTATACAGTCACCGAATACTGTCTAGGATGAAGATGGAAGGGATGAAGAACGCTGAGAACTCCACTAGTTTTGCTTCAGAAAATTTCTAAGTTTCATGGGCGGGGGAGAGAGAGGTGGCGCTAGAGGAACAAAACTAGGGTTCTCCTCTTTTTTGTTTTTGAAACAGTGGCGTGTGTGTGTGTATGTGTATACACGGACCAAGATCTTATTTAAATAAAGGGAAGATTTGTGTTTTAAAATTGTCAAAAGATAATAGATAGGGTTTCTATTCAAATGATAAAAGTGCTACCAAAAGAAAACATTTCTCTCTCCCTTGTATAATTTCGAAAATTTGGACAAAATATGAGGAGAAAACTTATTTTAAGAAAAATGGACTTTTAAAATTTTCCTACTATAAAATTTTTCCAAGGCATAGAAAATGGCCCTCAAAATTTAATTTCACAAAAATCATCTTTACCTCGGTGTTTTCATTGTCTCCATTTTCCGGCCTCGTAGCACCTGTACTAAAAACTATGAAAAGATATTCGTCATAATATAGCTTAAATAATAAATATAGTAAAATCAAATAGCAAAGTCAATATAGCTATTAGAATAACTGAAAATAATCCTAAGGCATGCGATTATTAGTAGGGAGAATTTCTAAGCGTTACAATACTCTCCACCTTAACAAAAATTTCGTCCTCAAAATTTGAAAACATACCAAAAAGTCCTGGGTAGCGCTCCTTGATGTCAGCCTCTAACTCCCATGTAGCTTCCTTCTCGGAATGATTCAGCCCCTGGACCTTGACCATGTGAATGGTCTTATTGCGTAGCTTTCTATCATGTCTGTCTATGATCCGAGTAGCTCGCTCCTCAAAAGTTAATTGCGAAGATAGCTGAAGTGGCTCGACACTCAGCAAATGCGAGGGGTTCGGCACGTATTTCCTAAGCATGGTGTGGAAGACATTTTCTACGGCCGATAGGCTCGACGGTAGGGCTACACGGTAAGCTAACCTCCCCACTCTGTCTAAGATCTCGAAGGGTCCTATGAATCTGGGTGCTAGCTTCCCCTTCTTCCGAAATCTCATCACACCCTTCATAGGAGCAACCTTCACAAAAACGTGATCCCTGACTACGAATTCTAATCCCTCCTCCTCGGATCAACGTATTGTCGACTCTGGGCAGTCCTCATCCCATCCATGATCCTCATCACTGTGTCTGACGTATGCTGAACTATCTCGGTCCCAGCTCTGTCCGCTCACCTACCTCGTCCCAATGGATGGGTGATCTGCACCTCCTCCCATAGAGTGTCTCATATGGTTCCATGTCGACGGAAGCCCGAAAGCTGTTGTCATAGGTGAACTCTACTAGAGGTAGCTTGGCTTCCCAACTTCCCTGAAAGTCAATAGCACAAGCTCGCAGCAGGTCCTCTAGTATCTGGTTCACTCTCTCTATCTGTCCATCTGTCTGGGGCTGATAGGTTGTGCTGAACTGCAGTCGTCCCCAAAGAAGTGTGAAGACTCCTCCAAAACACTGATGTGAATCGCGTATCTCTGTCTGACACAATCAAGACTGATATCTCATGCAGTCTAAAAATATCTCTAATGTACAGCTTGCGTACTGCATCAGTGAATGTGGTCTTCACTGGCAGAAAAAATGTGCCGACTTGGTGAGTCAGTCCACAATCATCCATATAGAATTCAATCCCCTAACGGTCCTCGGCAATCCCACAACAAATTCCATCGAAATGTTCTCCCACTTCCACTCCGGAAGGGGGAGGGGTATCAGTAGTCGAGCGGGTCTCTGATGTTCTGCCTTGACCTGCTGGAAAGTCAAACACTCGGACGCAAAATGGGTAATGTCGCGCTTCATGCCCGACCACCAATACAACTGTTGTAGGTCCCTAAACATCTTCGTGCTCCCTGGATGAACCGGATAAGGTGACGCATGAGCCTCCGTCATAATCATCTCTCTCAGTGAATCACCTGAAGGAAACCAAAATCATCCTCTAAAATTCACAATCCCGTCGTCCACGATGTAGAGTCCACTGTCTTTCTCCTCATCTCTCAACCTCCACTTTTGCAACTACTCATCACTAGCCTGGCTATCGCGAATGCGACCTAGTAGAGTAGATTTTACATTCACCAAATACAGTCTAGGATCTCTCCCTGTAGTATAAACCTCTAGTCCAAAGCTCTGGATCTATCTTTGTAACGGCTCTGTGACTGTGAGATGAGCTACAACTGCTGTCTTCCTGCTAGAGCATCAGCCACAACATTAGCTTCCCCGGATGGTAGCTAATCTCACAGTCGTAGTATTTCACCAACTCTAATCATTTCCTCTGTCTCATGTTCAACTCGTTCTGCATGAAGAATTACTTCAGACTCTTGTTGTTGGTGAATATCTTTCAATTCTCTCCATACAGATAATGCCTCCAAATCTTGAATGCAAAAACGACTGTTGCTAGCTCCAGATCATGCGTCGGGTAATTCCTCGCGTGCACTTTCAGCTGTCTGAAGGCGTAAGATATAACCCTATCATTTTGCATCAATACTGTACCTAGTCCTAGCTTAGATGCATCGGTGTAGATCATGAATTCACCTTGCCCTGATGGCATAGCTAAGACAGACGCTGATATGAGGACTAGATTCAAAGTATCAAAACTGTGCTGGAACACCTGGCTCGATACATACTTGGCATTCTTCTTCGTCGGCGCAGTCAAGGGCACTGCAATGGAGTAAAATCCTTTGATGAACTTCCAATATCCTACCAATCCTAGAAAACTACGGATCTCAAATGCATTCTTTGGCACTGCCCACTCTCTAACTGCCTCCAGCTTAGACCGATCAACTTCTACTCATTTTCTAGAAATGATGTGACCAAGTAATGTCACTCTCTCCAACCAGAATTCACACTTGCTGAATTTCGCATATAGCTTCCTCTCTCAGCACTCCTAAAACCTTCTGCAGATGCTAGTTGTGCTCCTCCCTGCTCCTCGAATAAATGAGAATGTCATCAATGAAGACGATGACAAACTGATCAAGGTACGGATGAAATACTCGGGTCATGAGATCCATGAAGACCGCTGGCGCATTAGTCAACCGAAGGGCTCACCAAGAACTCGTAGTGGCCATAGCAAGTCATGAACGCTGTCTTATGTACATATGATTGCCTCACATTCAGTCGATGGTAGCCAGAGTGAAGGTCTATCTTGGACAATATCGAAGCTCCCTGCAAATGGTCAAAGAGATCATCCACTAGAGGCAATGGGTACTTATTCTTGATATTCACCGTGTTCAACTCCCTATAATCAATGCAGAGTCGCATACTGCAATCCTTCTTCTTCACAAAAAGCACAGGTGCACCCCATGGAGGAACACTTGGGTGGATGAACCCCTTGTCTAGCAGCTCCTGAATTTACTCCAATTCTCATATCGGTAGGAGCAATATGATACGGTGCCTTAGATATTGGCACAGTACCTTGAAAAATTTCTATAGAAAACTCCACATCTCACTCCGGTGGAACTCCAGCAATGTCCTCGGGGAAAACTTCTACGCACTCTCGCACTAAATCCACATTTGACCACGACGGGCCCTCTAGTAAGGTAGTCGTCTTAATGCTAGCTAAGAATCATACGCAACCATTATCAATGAGCTTCCTCGCGTGTAAGAATGATATGAGTCGAGGCTTCCTCATGCATCGTGCTGCCAAGAAAATAAAGGATTCCCCTCCAGGGGATCTAAGCTACATCGTCCTATCCTGAAAATCAACTACGGCATGATATCCGACATTCAGTCCATCCCGAGAATGATGTCAAACTCCAGCATCGGAAATATAATCAAATCTGTGAAGACTGTACAGCCCTGCAGCACCATCTCGAGATTTCGTACGATGCTGGCTGTTCGCAACTCCTCTCCCGATGGTATAGTCACTAATATTGTCCCGACAGGCTCTCCCGAGCAATTCCTATCCGACGTACAAACTTCTCCAAAATAAAGGAATGTGTCACCCCTCAATCGAACAGAGCTCTGGTGGCTACTCTTATACAACTACTCTACCTGTGGTAGATATTACACATACACAAAACAATGATCATTACTTTTCACAACCCACATTGAATACTAATCAAGAATACCACAGGTCTACTTTCTCTACTTCTCAATATTAGAATTGTAAAGCACAAGGTTACCTGTGATCAATGTAGTGTCTGGCGGCCAGCCTCCTCTGCATGCATCACGTATACACTCCCTATGGCAGGCTGCTTCAACTGTGTGCACTGGAAAGACAGGTGCACTGGTTGTTTGCACTTGAAATAGACTCCAGCTCCCATTAGGCACTTCCCGTAATGCTGGCGTCCACAAGATGGGCAAGTGGGTTTCTCCACTGGGATCTCAGGCTTTGAAGCTTGTTGATTCTGTGGTCTCCCAGATGTAGCAGGCTTCGTCGCTGGCCTCGCTGCCCCTGATAAGTATGAGCATTACCAACATGCATAAAGGAGTAGCTTCTCAAATGAATTTAAACTAACCTTGTCCTTGCTGCCTTGGGGGTCTAGAAAATGGCCTCTTGGCCTACGGTTGCTGATGAGGCTAAGGCTGGAAAGGTCTCTTCCTCTGCGCCTCTACTCGTATATCCTTCAGTGTCTGCTCTGACCTAAAGGCCCTCTTCAACGCGGCTGCATAGTCTGCAGGATCCGCCATCAATACGTCTCTGCGGATAGTTGGGCTCAAACCATCTAAGAAATGCTGCAATTTCTCCTAGGGTAATTGGCTATGAGAGGCGAGAAGTGGCAGCCTCTATCAAACTTTTTGACATATTCAGCCACCGTTATGCCTCCCTGCCGGAGATTCCTAAACTCCCGCTTTTGCTTGCACATTTGGGGTGAAATACTTGTCTTAAAAGAGTTTCTTGAATCCGGCCCAGTCCAGAGTCTTAATATCAACTATCTTTTCTGCTCCATATACCGGAAAATGGTTTCTAGAGATCCAACCCACTCATCGGCAATGAATGGATCAATGGAGCCCATGAACTCAGGAGGCCCCAACTTCCTAAACTTCTCGTAAGGCAGCTCGATCCTCCCTGCCTGTGAGTTATTGGCATTCTGCCTCAAAATCTGTGCAAGTCCCGCCAAGACCTGCTCAGTGGAACTCACGGGTGGTGGCGGTGGTGGAGTGACCTGACGTCTGGGAGGCATCTGGGGTAACAACCAATTTCGCTACTCAAAATCAACATGCCTCAAGTAAAATAATATGCATATACAGGTCTCATGATGTAAACATACTATCCGGAAATATCAATAGGCATCAAATCATAGTATAAGAAACTAACATCTAGAGCAGTCAAACATTAAGACTTACAGACTTTGAGGCGTGACTCCTTGAGTTTACTGCAGTCAGCTGTAGGTACAACCCAAACCAGGACCTTGCATGATACAAACTTGAAACACCGTCAAAATATTTTCTTTATTTTTTTCTAGAATATAAAAGTTACAATAAAACTCAAAAAAGTAAGATGTCATATGAATACAAAACACAGTTGTAGCAACCAAAGAAATAAATTATTCATAAATCATTTAAATCGTGCTACAAAGCCTCAAACTAAAAAAATTTATTTCTACACAAATATGTACTAAAACCTCATGCGCAAATAAATATTTTTCTCTCAACATCAGCGGAAAAACGAGAAGTCGCTGGGAATGTGCCAAGCTGAACTACCATCCAGTCAAAGGTCCTGTCCCTCAGTAGCAGCCTCCGGGTCATCTGCACCAATCAAACGTAGTCAGCCTAAGGCTCAACAAACAAGAACATTCATTAACATATTTACACTCAAATAATTTTTGTCAACTTTAAACACATAAGAAAACATCATCTGAAATCATTTTTCTTTAAAATTCATGCATATGCAATAAACTCGTAAATAAAAAGATTTTCTAGTGAACTCTGTTTCTCGACTGTGGTCCCTCAACCTCAAGTTACCTGATCAAGCTATATAAACACCATGGTATAAGGTTGGAAAGACACCCCAATAATTTTCTGGAGCCCAGTACTATCAAGTAGCACTCCAGTACTAATCTGAAACCCATACGTGTCAAGTTGATATGACCAATCGAGACGTCTCCCGACCACCATATCCGTCATGTTGATATGGCTAAACGGAATATACTCATCATTCAAATATAGAAACACCACAGCCTAGTCCCATCATTCAAAACATTTTCACATATACTCAACATTCTGCCTCAATAAAAATTCTCAAAACCTCAACAATAATACTTTCCTTTTCCTCAAAAATTTTCGTAAACTTCAAAATGCATAAACTTCTTAAAAATTGTTCAAACATCATAAAAACTCAAAAGCATCATTTTAAAAGTTTCATGACAGTGGGCTGCCTCTATAATTCAAAGACCGGAACAACACTTACTGGAATAAACACTGTCTACAGGCTTCTAACCCAACTACCTCCCGATCTGAATTCGCAGATCATCTCGCGCTGATCAGCTCAGGCTACAGAGTCGGCTTACGACACCCAATACAGCATGCACTACCCGATATAGCTCACACCTCGACAGCTCAGCTTAGGGCTCAGCTCACGCACCCTCCTCTCAGCTCGCAGTACTCAGGTCAGCACATCTACCCAGATCAGCTCAGGGCTTTGGAACCAGATCGTGCACCAAAAATAGCACAGAGTACTCAACTCAGCTATAGTACGCAAATCCGCTCATCTAAGCAGATCAGCTTGGGCCTTCGATCCAGATCCCACACTGAAAACAGCCAGAGTACTCTCAGTTCAGAGTACACAGATCAATTCACAAACCCTTCTCTCAGCTTAGAATTCTCTACTCAGTTTACGTTGGTATCCTCAGCGTGGGGGTCAACTCAGCTCACGATGATCAACTCGTCTCACGATGGTCAGTACAGCTGATGGGGGTCAATTCAGCTTATGGGGAACAACTCAACTTACGAGGGTCACCTCAGATTGTGGGAGTGAACTCAACTTAGGACGGTAAACTCAGATCGTGGAGGTTGTTAGAGTAGATGCCCAACTAGCCAACTTGTGGCGTGTGGGTTTATAGACTCTTGTATATGACAATCTTTATATATGATATTTGCATTTATTTATGGCGTTCTTTACTTTCATTGTGTTGATGATTAACAATTACGTTGAGTAAAGACCTATAATACACTATAGTGTATGATTAGATGTGATAGTGGGTATGACGACTATCATGAAACACATCTAATAGTCACTGTATATTTTGAATTAGTTCCTAGTCGATTGGGCCGTCAAAATGAGGATAAGGCCGCCCGAGCTCGATACTAGTATCTGCGATGCTAAGTACCATGTCTCATTGGTAGGGAACATTGTGATGTCCTGAGCATGCAGATAGATAGTGACCTGGTGATCTATCGAACTACCCTCGTTCGGACTTTCCAAGTGGTTACCATTTGTCGAGTGGATAAGTCCGAGGTCTTGGTTGTACTGATTAGTCCTCACGACTCGAAACGTCATTGAGACTCTACATGATAGGCGTCTCACTTTGACTCGTTTGCCGACTCACTCGAGGTCATTAGGCTGCGGGATTGGGTGAGACCCCGATTCATGTAGGTGTCGATGCATCGTTGTCGAGGATTCACCGCTCGCAGACATGCGTGGATATCCTATGCTATCTGAGGGGATAATAGTGTATAAATCACTGGCCAGAGTACTAGAAGTATTTTAGGTAAATGGGTTTACCTAGTTACACTCGGGATGTCACTATTCGATCTCCAAGATGTATGCATAGCTATCGGATCTTTAGCGACTCTCGATTTACCAATGGTCGTTGATCTGATCGGGATATATGGATTGAAAGGACCGTATTGTATGCTAACCACGACCAACTGGTTCTTGCAGGCACTATCAGTGATACCTAGGGGATCATGGGGCGATGTTGCTAGACGCTCTTACCATGATCCGATGGGCAAGTCCGGAATTGGAATTCCGGAGCCACAGTGGTTGTGGGCCCATGGCTAGCTGTATCCCTGAACCATTGAGGGTCACACAAGTACTGGATTCGAGATTCCCGTACGGATACTGAGCTCAATGTGTTGAGCATAGGAAGAGGATTTTGGGGAGTGCGACTTCCTAAAAGTCAACAGGGGTCAAATCGTTATTTCCCGCTGTTGAAGGGCAAAACGGTCATTTTGCACTGGGGTTCTGAAAAATGGTTATTCAGATCATAGTATTCAGTTTTGGAAACTGAGTCGATCGGTCCGATCTGATCGGCGATCGGAGTTATGATGAAGTCACGGTGATAGGGATGAACCGAATGTTCATCCGTTGGACCCGGGCCCGTTGGGTCGGTCCAAGACTATGACTAAGTCTATTTAATTAGGCTTAAGAGTTTCATAACTTACAACAATCATAATTAACCCTAACCCTAGCTCTAAGTGGCCGCCTCCCTCCTCTCCTCAAAAGCCACCGCCGCCGCCTTGCGCCGCCGCCTCGCTTCGTCGGAATTTGTTCCGGCCATCTTGACGTGGAGAATCCGTTCGCGCCGATCTCGTCAGGACTTCTAGTGCAGGCTGACGAAGGAGTCTCGCTTCCGGTCATGGACCTGATTGACGTAGTCTACCGCCGCCTATCGTGAAGTGTCGGTTTCCTCGCGAAACTGGTCGGAGCCAGGCACGAGTTGCCAGAAAGGTAATCCCGAGAAACACCCTATGAATGATCATAGCATGATTGATTATGAATTGTATTGATCGTCCCCCGGTCCAATTTTTGTTCTTCCGCTGCCTCGTCGGGAGGCGTGATCCGGATCCGCCACGGTTCCCCAACAGTGGTATCAGAGCCAAGGCTCGGATCTGATCAATACAGTAGTGCCATATTGTATCTAATCTTTAACTTTTCAGATCGAAAAACGAAGTTCGGGAAGCAAGCCGCCGGCCTCCACCGTGTGCGGCGGCCCAACGTCCGCACGCAAATTGCACGCACGCGGCCGTGCGATGTCGCGCACGATGGCCGCGCGACGGCCACTTGCTGGCCGGCCACTGCCCAAAAAATTATGCGCTGGTTGCGCGATAATGGGCAGTAGGCGCGCTGCGTTGCGCCAATGATGGCCGCCCTAAGATCGCGCGCTGGCCGCACGATTGTTGCTTGCCGGCCGACGCACGCTGCTGGATGCGCGCAAGATTGCGCGATGTTGCGTGCATGAGATGCCGCGCAAATCGTGGCAGCTCGTGGCCTTGCACCGCGCGCGATATGTGGCGGCGTCCGCCGCCGTGCGGCCGCTGCCCGGTGATGCTCTGGCGATGTCGTGACGGCTGATTTCTTCTAGGGTTTAGTTCGGGCCTGTCCCGAGCAGCCCGTGAAGTTTTCGGGCCGATTTTCGATATCGGACCCATTTTGGTCGATTTTGAAATTTTGATATTTTTGGGCCTAGAATTGTTTTAAGCCCAATTTGATACAATTAAAATAGCAAAATATGATTTTAATTGTAAAATATGATTTTATAATTAAATATGATTTTGTTGATTAAAATTTGATTTTAACGACAAAATACGATTTTATTATAAAATGCGATTTTATGATTAAAATATGATTTTGCGATAAATATTTGGATTATTTAATTTATGCATGTTAATTAGATTATCTGCATGATTGGGATAATCGGGAGCCGTGCCCAATTTGTTAGGTGTATGTGATAGGTTTTTATGATTTCGGTTTGTAAATATTATTGATTATCATTTAAAGTGGGCCTGTTTGTGGCCCGTTCCCACCCCTTGATAAATGTATCCCTTCTATGTCATGGTAAATTTAAATGTAAAATTACTGGATTTAGTGGGAGGACATCCGAAGACGGTAGAAAATGACGATCAAGGATATTGAAGACCGAAGATCTGTAAAACCGGAAGCATTGTAATAGGATTGCATTGCATGTTGCATTACCCCTAGGATTGGACCCAGGTCCGTGGCTGGCAACCACGGACCGCATAGCTCTCGCGATCGATCATCCCAATGTTTTTATATATGTGATATATAGTTAGTTGAATCCGCATGTTGCATGTTTTAAATTTGATTTAAAATATCTGCATGAGACCAAATTTTTCAAAAATAAAATCCCTCTTTTTAAATACGATTTAAAACTAATATCAAGATAAATGTTTATTCGATAAACTAAAGGGTATTTGAATTTGTTTAAATTTCCCTACCTTCCATCAACAATGGGTGTACGTCGATGCTACCCGTATACATGGCCCGGCTCATATTATTGAGGGGGTCATGTATGCCGGAAAGCTGTCCACGCCATTGACAATTGTTGTGAGTTCGGTTGGAAATCCCTTTAACGTTGACTCATATTATTGGGGACGTTAAGGGAACCGTCCTTCACGACTCAACATTGATGGGTCATCTTGACACGTGATAGTAAACGGCGTCATATTATTGGGCCCTTACTGTACGTGAGGTGAATACATGGAGGTTACACCGGTTGCAATCGGAAACTACCTTTCGGGGGTCATGGATGGCTGATATTATTCGGGTCCATGGTCGCTTGATTGGGCTCCGTGTACCCACTAAAGAAACCTGTTTTCTCGATTTCATTAGAGGGTGGTGAAATCGTTAAAATAGTGGGAGGGTAATTCATAAAACTTAATGACCATGTTTTATGTCTTAGCGTTTATTATTTATATAGTTAGTAACGTATGTCCGTTTTC
>KQ993827.1:67554-84550 GCA_001598015.1 Dorcoceras hygrometricum | reverse complement strand
CGGTAATGTTGTTGAACAATATCCACACCAAGGCAGTGGATAAGACTCCATATGAGATATGGATGGGCAAACCACCCAAGTACTCATTCATGAGGATTTGGGGATGTCCTGCTTACATGAAGCAGACAGTGGGAGATAAGCTGGATACGAGATCCATCTTATGCTACTTCATTGGGTATCCAAAGAATTCCATTGGATACTACTTCTACTATCCCAGCAAAACAAAAGTGTTTGTTTCTAGGAATGCCACCTTTATGTAAAGGGAATTTCTACTTGATAGAAAGGGCAGAATAGTAAAACTCGAAGAGGTTCGAGATCCAATCGAAGTACCAGGTGAGTCTCCCGCACCTCCAGAGCCAGTACCAGAAATGGTCGCACCTAGGAGATCCGAAAGGATTTCTAGGGCTCCTGAGAGATATGGTTTTCTCCTTGAAGATGATCAAGGTGATCAAGTTGTTGGATCTGATCCAAGAACTTTCAAGTAGACAATTTTCAATGCAGATTCTAATTTGTGGCTTGAAGCAATGCAGTCTGAGTTTGACTCAATGCATGCTAACAAAGTTTGGACTCTTGTCAATCCTCCCGAAGGAATTGTTCCTATTGGGTGCAAGTGGGTATACAAGAGGAAACTTGGGCCTGATGGTAAGGTAATGACCTACAAGGCATGACTGGTCGCGAAAGGTTACACTCAAAGGCAAGGTGTTGACTATGATGAAACCTTCTCGCCAGTCGCGATGTTCAAGTCAATTAGAATCTTATTAGCCATAGCCGCATGGTACGACTATGAGATATGGCAAATGGCTGTGAAAACTGCGTTCCTTAATGGAAACATTAAGGAAGAGATCTATATGACGCAGCCAGAGGGTTTCACATCTGTTGGAAAAGAGCATAAGGTATGCAAGCTTAAGAGATCGATCTACGGTCTCAAACAAGCATCGAGGAGTTGGAACCTAAGATTCGATGAAACAATAAAGGAATTTGGTTTCATCAAGAATCCCGAGGAGCCATGTGTATATAAGAAGGTAGTTAAAAGCGCTGTGACATTCCTCGTACTTTATGTTGATGACATTCTACTCATTGGGAATGATGTAAGAATGCTGCAATCAACGAAAGTATGGTTGTCTAGTAGATTTTCGATGAAGGACATGGGTGAAGCATCTTATATTCTTGGAATACAGATCTATCGGGATAGATCTAAACGGATGCTCGGACTCACCCAATCTACCTACATCGATAACATACTTAATAGGTTCTCTATGGAAGAGTCCAAGAGATGACACCTACCTATGTGCCACGGGGTCACTCTATCTAAGTCTATGTGTCCGAAGACTGATGAGGAGATAGAGAGTATGACACGTGTGCCATATGCCTCGGCAATAGGTAGTATTATGTATGGCATGATCTCGACTAGATCGGATGTCGCATATGCTCTGAGTGTCACGAGCCGCTACCAGGCCAACCCCGACCAATTGCATTGGAAGGCCGTGAAGGATATTCTTATGTACTTGCGAAGGACTAAGAATATGTTCATGGTCAATGGGGGTGGTGAACTGAAACTGGAAGGCTACACTGATTCTAGCTTCCAGTGTGACGTGGATGATTCGAAGTCAACCTCTGGATTTGTATTCATGCTCAATGGTGGTGTTGTCTCTTGGAAGAGTTCCAAGCAAGACACCATCGCGGATTCAACCATTGAGGCTGAGTACATCGCAGCATCAGCTGCTGCTAAGGAGGCGGTTTGGATAAGAAATTTCGTCCAAGAGTTGGGCGTCATTCCTAATGGAGTTGGTCCAGTCCCGGTGTACTGCGACAACACGGGTGCCGTTGCGCAAGCAAAGGATCCTAGGTCTCACCAAAGATCCAAACATATACTGAGGAAATACCACATAATCCGGGATATTGTGGCTAGAGGTGACATAGCAGTTGAGAGAGTCGCCTCTGTGGACAACGTTGCTGATCCACTTACGAAGCCCTTGCCAGGACCCTTGTTTGAAAAACATCGCGAAACAATGGGACTACGTCTGATAAGTAGTTGGCTTTAGGGCAAGTGGGAGATTGTTAGAGTAGATGCCAACTAGCCAACTTATGGCGTGTGGGTTTATAGACTCTTGTATATGACAATCTTTATATATGATATTTGCATTTATTTATGGCGTTCTTTACTTTCATTGTGTTGTATGATGATTAACAATTGCGTTGAGTAAAGACCTAGAATGCACTATAGTGTATGTTAGATGTGATAGTGGGTATGACGGCTATCATGAAACACATCTAATATCACTGTGTATTCTGAATTAGTTCCTAGTCTATTGGGCCGTCAAAATGAGGATAAGGCCGCCCGAGCTCGAGACTAGTATCTGCGATGCGAAGTACCATGTTTCATTGGTAGGGAACATTGTGATGTTCTGAGCATGCAGATAGATAGTGACCTGGTGATCTATCGAACTACCCTCGTTTGGACATTCCAAGTGGTTACCATTTGTCGAGTGGATAAGTCCAAGGTCTTGGTTGTACTGATTAGTCCTCACGACTCGAAACGTCATTGAGACTCTACATTATAGGCGTCTCACTTTGACCCGTTTGCCGACTCACTTGGGGTCATTAGGCGGCGGGATTGGGTGAGACCCCGATGCATGTAGGAGTCGATGCATCGTTTTCGAGGATTCACCGCTCGCTTACATGCGTGGATATCCTATGCTATCTGAGGGGATAATAGTGTATAAATCTCTGGCCAGAGTACTAGAAGTGTTTTAGGTAAATGGGTTTGCCTAGTTACACTCGCTATGTCACTATTCGATCTCCAAGATGTATGCATAGCTATCGGATCTTTAGCGACTCTCGATTTACCAATGGTCGTTGATCTGATCGGGATATATGGATTGAAAGGACCGTACTGTACGCTAACCACGACCAACTGGGTCACACAAGTACTGGGTTCGTGATTCCTGCACGGAAACTGAGCTCAATGTGTTGAGCGCTTGAGGAGGATATTTGGAAGTACGACTTCCTAAAAGTCAACAGGGGTCAAATCATGATTTCCCACTGTTGAGGGGCAAAACGGTCATTTTGCACTGGGGTTCTGAAAAATGGTTTTTCAGATCATAATATTCAGTTTTGGAAACTGAGTCGATCGATCCGATCTGATCGGCGATCGGAGTTATGATGAAGTCGTGGTGATGGATATCGTCATTTGGACCCGGGCCTGTTGGGCCGGTCCAAGTTTATCACTAGTCTATTTAATTAGACTTAAGGCTTTAATCATAACACTTGACACACATTAACCCTAAACCTAGACTAAGCTCTCGGCCGCCCCTCTCCATACAAGCCTCGCCGCCACCGCCGTGCTTGCCACGCGCCGCCGCCGCCGCCCATCGTCGGACTTGCTCCGGCCAACTTTTCGAGGAGTTTCCATCCGCGTTGATCTCGTCAGGCCTTCTAGTGCAGGCTGACGAAGGAGTCTCCCTTCCAGTCGTGGACCTGATTGACGAATCTACAGCCGCCTACCGTGAAGAGTCGGTCTTCTTGTAATTCCGGTTGGAGCCAGGCGCAAGTCGCCAGCAAGGTAATCTACTAATCATCCTATGAATGGTTTATAGCATGATTTTATTATATTGAACGTTTCCCGGCGCCAAATTTTAAACTTCCGTTGCGCCGCCGGGAGACGGGATTCGGATCCGCCACCGTTCTCCAACAGTTCAGGCTTTCCTAGATTCAACCTTCGAGATATCTTCTGGTTTACATTTTTAAACAGTTCTTGTTGATAAAATAACCAGAAGATTTACAGTACTCATAGTTTGTAACTTCGTTGTATATCAAAGTTTTTGAGTCTGTAACTAACTCGCTCTTTGAAGCAGTTCGAGAAAGTCTTTTGATTGTATTCCACAGTGTTATCTGCGTGTAGTTGGTGATTGCTAGGAGTTCACTTGGAGTGAGGCTCAGTGATCGAGTGTCTACAACGTCTGTACACATCAAAGTCTTCTAGTGAAACCTTCCTGCAAAGGAAGAAAGGGAGACGTAGGATCTTCATATCCGAATTTCCAGAAACAAATTCTGAACCTTGCACTTTTACTTATCGCATTTATTTATTTACACTGTTCACTGGTTAATCGACTTATTTCTGCACTATCATTGTTAGTCGAGAAATCAGCTTTGGGACTGAGATACCTCAGATCTGGTAACACAGATTTGCGTCAAGCAAGGCGCGTGTAAAATCACTTTTAAAGGTTTCGAAAAATTAAAATCCAAAGGAGTTCATTCAACCCCCCCTTCTGAACCCCTAGGCCTGTTTTCGATCCTAAATGATCCTATCAAATTCATGTTCATGTTTCAGCTATGGATTCACTGCTTTGATGTTTTTAGTTTATGGAAACTCACCAGTTATCTTTTAGCAAGCAGATGTGTTTTTAAAAATATTGAGTTGTACAGATTCCAGATAATATAAGCCATGAGAATTTTTGTGTTCTAGTGTGCTGTAAAAGTTATGGACATCGACTCTGAATAGATAGACGGTGCTGGTTTGATCGGGGCTATGTTCTGGTCGAATAAGTTAACCTAGTCTGTTTAGGGACTGTCTAAGCTAGTGCAGTACCCTCGTTTTAAGCAGATCTGGCCCATTTTCTTCTCCGGTCTGTGTGATTCATTTCTAAATTGATAATGGTTTCTCAAAGCTGAGTGACCTTCCCAAAGATGAATTTATTCTTACGAAACTTATGTTATTATTTTACTTCGCGTAAACTGTTTCGTTAGAACCAAATCTGCTTTATTACGCGTAGGTTGTTTTTAGTAGAACCATATCTGTT
Source organism: Dorcoceras hygrometricum (assembly GCA_001598015.1). Classification (NCBI taxonomy): domain Eukaryota; kingdom Viridiplantae; phylum Streptophyta; class Magnoliopsida; order Lamiales; family Gesneriaceae; genus Dorcoceras; species Dorcoceras hygrometricum. The sequence continues at coordinate 79,751 of KQ993827.1, read as the reverse complement.
TTCCTGATTCGTAAGCTAATTTCATTAGCCAAAGTTGAGCTTCACACCTGTGATCTGTTTCACACCCGAGATCCGTTTTATGTAGCCAAAGCTTTTCTTTACGCTTGCGATCCGTTTCATTTAGCCAAAGCTGTTTTGCGTTCTTCCGAGCTAGTTTTGCTATCACCAGCTCGTAGCCCAGCTGTACACTCAGTAAAGTTGTTTTTAAAGGCAAAATGAGTTTCATAGCAGTGAATCATCAGTTTTCAGCGATCGATCTTCGATCAAGAGCAATGTATAATAGCTATTTTAAAGTGAAGGAAGTAAAATTTCAGTTTTAAGGACTTATGGCATAGTGGACCCGGTCAATCAGGAAGGGACAGGATTACGGTATAACTATAATCCCTTCACAGAAGGGACCAGGATTATGGAAGTACTGTAATCCCTTCATAGAGTTACTTAGTTCAGATAACATGGTTCATGCACCAGGACCACCAGAGAGCCTCTAGACCATAAGTCACTCAGTAAAAAGCAATTCAGATCTGATGTTCCGATCTGTATTTTGAGTAACAAGATTTGAGTTCAGATGAATTCCTTTAATTTATGTATTATGTTTCAGTTATGCCTGCATTATGTGATCTTGTTATCCTCATTTTTACTTGTTGAGCCCCTAGGCTCACTAGTTTTCCCGATGCAGGTGAGGCGGCTCAGGGGCAGGCAGGCGGGTGGCGCGAGCTGATACCAGAGTTGGGGGCTACGTGTGTTTGTCAAAGGCCAGCGTTTCCGTGAACTTAGAGCTGTTGTTGTTTTTGATCTTTTGACGAAATCTGTATTAAGATCCATTAAAACAATAGGGAATTCATATAGAGTTCCATTAGTTGTAATATCGACTTTTGTAATCGAAATCTGAAGTTCTTATATACCAAATCTGTTTCTACTGTTCACTCTTGGCGCCAACTGTTTACGTTCAATTTTTGTAAGGGAACACAACTTACAACTTTTTGCATTTAGTCCTTCTATTCCTTTAGATTTTCCAATTACTCCATCCCATTGATTCCCATGGGTTTGGGCGTCACAACTTGGTATCAGAGCATGGTTCTAAGATAAACACAGACTTCTCAGTCTGGAGCAACTTTCATCGTATGCATCTCCTGATCTGTGAGTTTTATTGTTATGTTAAGAGTCATTTCTCGTTTGAGTTCTGATGTTATTTTGTGGTGGATTGCGAGCTATAGATTAAGATGTCAGGTAGAGGAAGAGGTAGAAGAAGCACCCCTGAAGTAGAACTAGTCCAGACAGTAATGCTCGTATTACCCAACTCTTAGAATTGTTAGTGGAACAGTCAGGCAAAGGCAATGTCCAATCTTCTAACAGCAGGGGACCAAACCATGATGATTCCCAAGAGACGTTTTGAAGACAGAAACCAAAAGAGTTTAGTGGTACAACAGATCCGCTTGTTGCTGAGAACTGGATCAAGTCGATGGAAGTTATTTTGAATACCTTCAAATTCCAGATCTGGATAGGCCTAGGTGCGCTATCTATATGCTAAGAGATTATGCAATGATCAGGTGGGAGGTAGCAAAGTTATCAGTAGATTTGGAAAATCTCTCTTGGGATGAGTTTAAACGAGTGTTCTTTGAACATTATTTCAAGCAGACAAGAGGTCTGAGATGAAGCGGGAATTCCTGACTTTGAAACAAGGGAGCATGAAAGTACAGGAGTATATCCAGAAGTTTGGGAGAGGCTGCTATTTTGTGGCTCTCATTGGAAGAGATTCCGAGGAAAAGTTGAGTCATTTTGTGGAAGGACTGAAGCCTACATTCAAGCTGAATGTCAGGCTAGCAGGGCCCAAGACTTATATAGAAACAGTAGACAAGGCCCTGCGAGTAGAGAGGGATTGGAAAGATGTCGAACAGGAGAGACAGCATAGGAGACAGTCCTTTCAACAGGTAGATCAGAGGCCATTTAAGAAGCAGAACAAGAACCAACAGCTACCCCAAGAGTGAAACATATACCAGCCCAGCCTATTAGTGCAGTACCAGCTAGTGACAACCAGTCAGTTTGCCCCAAGTGCCAGAAGAATCACCCGGGACAATGTAAAGCTGGCCAGAGCGGCTATTACAAGTGTAGTGCTCAAGGTCACATCTCCAGGTTCTGTACACAGACGAAACAACTGGTGCCCAGTCGAGCTTACGTCATGACAGCTGAGCAAGACCCAGATTCTATAGTAATTACGGGTAAGATTTTGGTTGCTGGCACACCCTTGTTTGCCTTATTAGATTCGGGTGCGACCCATTCCTTTATAGCTGAATATTTTTCTAATAAGTTACCCTGTAAATCAGAACGACTGTCCTTAGGCTATTGCGTGACTGTAACCTCAGGAGAAGAGCTGGTAACGCATAGTATATATCGTGATTTAGAACTCGAATTTCAAGGACATGTAGTTACCGCGGATTTAATTGTCCTACCTATTCCTGAATTCGATTTGATTTTGGGAATAGACTGGTTATCTAAGTATGGGGTAGTAATCGATTTTAAGCTCAGAAAAATAACCATTAAACCACCCAAAGGACCCCAGTTTTCATTTGAAGCTAATCAGCTTAGGCGAGTTCCACGCATTATTTCAGCTTTGAAGGCCCAGTGCTATTTGAGGAAATGTGGAGTAGGATTTCTAGCAAGTTGATCTCCCTTAACTATTTCTAGTAAGACCGAGCTGGAAAATGTGAAGATAGTCTAGAAGTATTTCCAGATGACATCAGTGGACTACCTCCAGACAGAGAACTAGAATTTTCTATCGATTTAGTACCTGGAGCAGCTCCTGTTTCCAGACCGTCCTATAGGCTTGCTCCTACAGAGATGAAAGAGCTGAAGGAACAAATTCAAGATCTGTTGGATAAGGGATTATACGACCCAGTACATCCCTTTGGGGAGCCCCTGTTTTGTTCGTTAAGATGAAAGATGGGAGCTTAAGATTGTGTATCGATTACCACGAGTTGAATAAGCTTACCATTAACAATAAGTATCCCCTGCCTAGGATTGAGGATTTGTTCGACCAGTTGAAGGGAGCAACAGTGTTTTCTAAGATAGATTTGTGATCTGGATACCATCAGCTTAAGATCAAAGAGTCTATAAGAGCTTTCAGGACTCGGTATGGCCATTATGAGTTTTTAGTAATGCCTTTTGGATTAACCAACGCTCCATCTGCTTTTATGGATTTGATGAACAGAGTTTTCCAGAAATTTTTTTTGGATCAGTTTGTTATCGTATTTATAGACGATATCTTAGTGTATTCCAAGACCAGCTCAGAGCATGCCAATCAGCTTAGGATAGTGCTACAAGTTTTGAAGGATAAGCGATTGTTTGCTAAGTTTAGCAAGTGTGAGTTTTGGCTGGAGAAGGTTATATTTCTAGGTCACATCATTTCCAAGGATGGATTAGAAGTTGACCCAGCTAAGGTCGGAGCTGTGCGAGACTGGCCTGTGCCTAGATCTATTTCAGAGGTAAGGAGATTTTTAGGATTTGCTGGATATTACAGGCGATTTATTCAACGATTTTCGAAGACAGCGGTTCCATTGACTTCGTTGACTAGGAAAAAAGTTAAGTTTGAATGGACCCCTAGTTGTCAACAGAGTTTTGAGAAGTTGAATCAAGCGTTGATAGAAGCTCCAGTGCTAACCATGCCTTCTGAGCAAGGAAATTTTGTCATCTACACAGATGCTTCGAAGCTAGGTTTAGGTGATGTGCTAATGCAAGATCGTAGGGTAATAGCGTATGCCTCCAGAAAACTGAAGAATCACGAGAAAAATTATCCTACGCATGATCTAAAGTTAGCAGCCGTGGTTTTTGCCCTGAGGATTTGGAGACATTATCTGTATGGGGAGAAGTGTGAGATATCACAGACCACAAGAGTTTAAAATACTTCTTCACCCAGAAAGAATTGAAAATGAGACAGAGGAGGTGGTTAGAGATGGTCAAAGATTATGATTGTACCATTAGCTACCACCCAGGAAAAGCCAACGTGTGGCAGATGCTCTTAGCAGGAAGTCGATAGGATTAACCCAGATCACAGCTCAGAGGCCCTTAGCATATGAGATTGAGAATTTTGAGCTAGAGCTAGTGCCCCGTCACCGTACTGCAGCCTTAGCTGTTCTCACCATTCAGTATTCGTTGTTAGACCAGATTAGAGAGGGTCAGCTGAGGTATGAACATTTGAATAAGTGGGTGAATCAAGATGAAGAGAGAGGAGGAAATTTCTATACCTCAGCTGGAGGAATTGTTAGATATCAAGGCAGATTATGGGTTCCTAGCATGGAAAACTTGAGGACTGATCTGATGACAGAAGCTCATACAGCCCCGTACTCAGTACACCCAAGGAGTACCAAGATGTACAAAGATCTTCAGAAGTTGTATTGGTGGCCAGCCATGAAGCACGATATTGCTAGATTTGTTTCAGAATGCCTAACCTGTCAGCTGGTCAAAGCTGAGCATCAGAGACCAGCTGGGATGATAAGACCCCTGCCAATACAAGAATGGAAGTGGGAGAGTATCGCAATGGATTTTGTATTTGGTTTACCCAGAAATATCCAAGGATACAATTCAATTTGGGTTGTAGTGGACCGACTCACAAAATATGCTCACTTATTACCAGTCAAGACAACTTTTGATGTGAGCAAATATGTTGAGCTGCATATAAGATAAATAGTAAGACTTCATGGTATCCCAGTTTCGATCGTATCTGATAGAGATCCAAGATTTACGTCAGTTTTGGAGGAGTCTACACAGAGCTTTGGGTACTAAGTTAACCTTTAGCACAGCCTTTCACCCCAGACAGATGGTCAATTAGAAAGGGTTATTCAGATATTGGAAGATCTACTCAGAGCTTGTATCATAGAATTTTCAGAGAGCTAGGATTTGAAGCTACCCTTGGTAGAATTCACGTACAACAATAGCTTCCAAGCATCAATTCAGATGGCCTCTTACGAAGCTCTCTATGGCAGAAAGTGCAGAAAACCCATTCATTGGGATGAGATAGGAGAGAGAACTGGTTAGGACCAGATATTGTAGAACAGACCGCTGAAGCTATTAGAAAGATAAGAGATCGATTAAGAACAGCTCATAGCAAGCAAAAGAGTTATGCTAATAACAGACGCCGCGAACTGAGATTCAAAGCTGGAGATCATGTGTTCTTAAAGGTAGCACCGATGAAAGGCGTAATGAGATTTGGGAAGAAGGGTAAGCTCAGCCCAAGGTTCATTGGTCCATATGACATTTTGGACAAAGTAGGAACGCTGGCTTATAGACTAGCATTACCCCAACATTTGTCCTCGGTGCATAACCTTTTTCATGTGTCAGCTTTGAGGAAACACGTTCCCAACCCGTCCCATGTTTTGATCTATGAACCAATACAGCTTGCACCAGATCTGAGTTATGAATAAAGACCAGAGAGGATTCTTCATAGAGAGAATAGGAAATTAAGAAATCGTAGCACCCCGATGGTTAAAATTCAGTGGTCTAACCAATCAGAGCGGGAAGCAACTTGGGAAACAGAAGCTGATATGCGTAGTCTCTACCCAGAGCTATTCGATAAGTAAATTTCAAGGACGAAATTTTAGTAAGGAGGGTAGAGTTGTAGCGCCCCAAAATCCATAGGACCACAATTGTTAGCCTTTTTATTTCTAAGGGTTGTTTTGAGATTTGAGCATCCAGATTCAGTTCAAGCTAGTTTCAGTTGTCTAAGCTGATTTCTTTTTTCTTCCAGGTTAGAAGCGACGGCCCAGATGGTTTCTTGAAGGATTTTGCCCCAAGCACAATCTCAAGTTGGAGCAGCTTTTCTTTTATATAAAATGCTTCGGATGGGAGATCTATTTTTATAAAAATGTTGTAACAAGTTTACAAATTAAAATAGTGGTAGGGAGTTTTATCAGTTTTGCAAGGATTTAGTAATCTAACCATGCCTAATAATTGTACTTCTACCTACTGCAATCATGCTCCCACATATATGATTTCTACGTAAGTTTAAGAGCTCATTTTTGTTACAAAAAATCTTTCATTTCTCTCAAAATATAGAAGATCTCGCTGAGTGTGTTTGAGAAGATTTCCAGCCAAGTCCATCTGCTGTTGCGATTCTCAGCCCAGGCAAGTAAAATTGATTCTTGCTGCATCTGGAAAACATATACATTGTTTCGTGTTTTCTGTTGTGTGCTTGCCTGATGCATGTTTCAGTTCGGCCAATTCATGTTCATGTTTAAGCTATGGATTCACTTCTTTGACTTTTTTAGTTTGAGGAAACTCACCAGTTATCTTTTAGCAAGCAGTTGTGTTTTTAAAAATACTAAGTTGTATAGATTCCAGATAAGATAAGCCAAGAGAAGTTCTGTGTTCTGGTGTGCTGTAAAGGTTATGGACATCATCTATGAACAGATAGGCGGTGTTGGTTTGAGAGGGGCTAAGTTCTGATCGAATAAACTGAGCTAGTCTGTTAGAGGACTGTCTAAGCTGTTGCAGTACCCTCGTTTTAAGCAGATCTAGCACATTTTCTTCGCCGGTCTGTGTGATTCATTTCTATACTGATAATGGTTTCTCAAAGCTGAAATTCTTCTTACGCAACTTAGGTTACTATTTTACTTCGTGTAAACTGTTTCGTTAGAACCAAATCTGCTTTATTACGCGTTGGTTGTTTTTAGTAGAACCATATCTGTTTTCCTGATTCATAAGCTAATTTTGTTAGCCAAATTTGATTCACACCTGTGACCTATTTCACACACGAGATCCGTTTTATGTAGCAAAAGCTGTTCTTTACTCTTGCAATCTGTTTCCTTTAGCCAAAGCTATTTTTCATTCTTCCGAGCTGGTTTTGCTATCATCAGCTCGTAGCCCAGCTTTACACTCAGTAAAGTTGTTTTTAAAGACAAAAATGAGTTTCATAGCAGTGAATCATCCAGTTTTCAGTGATCGATCTTTGATCAAGATAAATGTATAATAGCTATTTTAAAGTGAAGGAAGTAAAGTTTCAGTTTTAAAAACTTATGGCATAGAGGACCCGGTCAATCAGGAAGGGACAGGATTACGGTATAACTATAATCCCTTCACAGAAGGGACCAGGATTATGGAAGTACTGTAATCCCTTCACATAGAGTTACTGAGTTCAGATAAAATGCTTCATGCACCAGGACCACCAGAGAGCCTCTAGACAATAAGTCACTCAGTATAAAGCAATTCCGATATGATGTTCCGATCTATCTTTTGAGTAACAAGATTTGAGTTCAGATGACTTCCTTTAATTTATGTATTATGTTTCAGTTATGCCTGCATTATGTGATCTTGTTATCCTCATTTTTACATGTTGAGCCCCTAGGTTCACTAGTTTTCCCGATGCAGGTGAGGCAGCTCAGGGGCAGGCGGGTGGCGCGAGCTGATACCAGATTTGGGGGCTGCGTGTGTTTGTCAAAGGCCAGAGTTTCCGCGCAGTCAGAGCTGTTGTTGTTTTTGATCTTTTGATGAAATCTGTATTAAGATCCATTACAACAATAGAGAATTCATATAGAGTTTCATTAGTTGTAATATCGACTTTTGTAATCGAAATCTGAAGTTCTTATATACCAAATCTGTTTCTACTGTTCACTCGCCAACTGTTTACGTTCAATTTTTGTAAGGGAATACAGCTTACAACTTTTTGCATTTAGTCCTTCTATTCCTTTCGATTTTCCAATTACTCCATCCCATTGATTCCCATGGGTTTGGGCGTCACACCCCAAATCCACTTCCTCCAATGGATCGTGGACTTCATGTGCACCATCCTCCATTTGATATGGCGCCATTATTAGCTCATCCAGCTGGATTTTATCTTATTCGTCACTATCCTCTTCATGAATCACCTCGGTTCCGCATGATTCGAATCTCAACTCTTCAAAATTATCTAACATGTGCTGCACGCTTAGCTTGTGAATGGTGGCTGCAGTTACCTCCCTTTCCTCTTGATTGAACTTAATCATCGATCTTCTCTACTACGGGTTGGATCATTGGCCTATAAGGCACAATGATGGTAGGCTTGAGGATTTTTTCAAGGATTGGACTGGGAGTTGAAGTTTACATGTATACCATTTTTTATCTTTCTTTGTTCAAGATTAGAATTTTGATGAGCCCAAATATCCATTGTAATACCGTGCTTTCATTGTGCCAGAACAGTAATAATTGATGCATTGAAGATGGAATCACTGATTAGCATGGATCCAATCCCTTCCCAACAGGGCTTGGAAATTAGCAGACCAATTCACCACGAAAAATGTACATAGAGAAGACAAACTTCCCACAGTGACGTTGGCTGGGAAAACTCCGATATTTTAGTTGATTCTCCTGTGAAAGAAGACACCGATATATCAGTCGGTATGAGATCCTCTTCTTTATTTCTCGAATTTCCTAGAAGTCTTACTGGTAACACGTTAATAGCTGAACCATTGTCAATTAAGACTCTTGACACTAGTTTCCCATTCAGATGAGCTTTAATATATAAGGGTCTTATATGCTTTGTTATCTCTGGTATGGGTTTCTCTATTATCACTTTATTTGGCTTACTTGGATGTTCTTCTCTTATGATAACACCAAAACCTCCTTCAGGATTTTCAGCCTCTTTTGTATCCGTGCTTTCTGAACTATGGTTCACTATCTTTTCTTCACCGCCATTCCATAATTCAATTTTTCTGGCAAAATCACCACTCCGGTGTTGCAGTCTACCGATATGTGAAATTTGCCCACACAAAAATCATTTTTTTTTGTTTTCTCGGGTATCATCCTCACTTAGCAGATCATCACCATCCTCACTATTTTTGTCTTCAGTAGCCTTTCTAACATTCACTTTTAACCATCTTTCTTACTACTTCTCTCTTAGAGGTTGCTCTCTCTCTCTCTCTCTAAGCAATATTCTTTTTGCGTTCTAGTGAGTAGTTTAGGGAATTTCTTGTGCCAACTCTCCAAGCATTATCAACGTCATTCCTGGGTGGGAGGACAAACCTTGGTGTAGCTTGATGCTCGTCTGCTCTCACTCTTTAAGTTCTGTCACTAGACTCACTTTTCGAGAGAAATGTGAGACCTGAAAATCTAATAGAGATTAATTGTTGTATTTAAATCAATTTTCGAGGATTTCGGATGGCTCGGATCTCAATTTGGAATTTTGGTTAGTATTTTCGGGTCAGATTTAACATTTAGAACAATTCTGGAAGTTTTTGAATTTTTGAATTTTGAGGAGAAATCTGATTTTTGTTAGAGATCTGTTTTGTGAAATCTGGTCTAGTCAATGAGAGAAATCTGCTTCCGCGGGTGTAGCGCTAGGCTGAGATCTGTTCAGATTTTCTGAGAAATCTGGTATCGCGGCAGTAGAGATCTGTTCATAGTTTCCCGGCGTGTTTTTGTGTGTTGTTCCTAAACGCCGCCGTTTGAATTAGTTAATTCGATGCCGTTTTGACTGTAACGCGTGCGTAAGAGATCTGTTCGCGTGGGTAGAGGTCTGCTTGCGCGGTTATGTATTGAGGTACAAAACGCCATCGTTTTCGAGTATGTCTCGCTTGGAAATGAAATCTGGTTGTTGGTGAATCGGATGCCAACGTGGGTAAACAGCTGCTAGCAAGCGTGAGATCTGTTGTAGCGGGGAAGTGATGCTACGTCGTTTCGATTTAGTAGCGGAATCCTTGATACGTCGCCGTATTGTTTAGTTGCGTGTTTGTTAGCGTTAGTGTTGGGAATCAGATTTGTGTGTGAGCGCTGGGTCCAGGGCGAGAGATCTGGTTGGCGCTAAAATCTGATGTAGAGATCTGTTTCGCCGCTGTATCGTCGTTTTGCTATTTAGGACATTTCGTTGATTGAGGGATCTGTTTCAGCGGTTAGCGACGTCGTTTGCTTTGCGCGTTGGCGAGGGGTAGCGAGGTCTGTTATCGCGTGTTTTCAGAAGTCTACTAACAGCTTTGTAGTGTGGGGACTTAAACGTCGCCGTTTTGAGGTTAGCGCGCCAGTGTATAGAGCAGCGTGTGATCGCTGGTTGTGCAATGCAGCATTTAGCTATCTCTTCAGATTTCTCCAGCGTTTGGTTTTAGCAACCGGACTTCTCCTGCGAGTGTTTATCTTAGCGTGTTTCCAGATTTCTCTAGCGCATGGTTGTTCGCTGTTTAGCGCTTTTGTTCTGATTCCTCCCGCATTTTATGTGAGCAATCAGACTTCTCCCATGGTTTCGTTGCTGAGCATTGCCTAGTGCATGCGTTGGTTGCTTGAGAGATCTGTTTATGTCGGTAATTTATTTTAGCAGATTTCTCGTGTTTATATAAGGAGCAGTACTTGGTCTTTGTTTCATTAATTGAGACTCCATACTTAGCGAAATATCCTCCCGACTTTCTTTCTTCGTCGCGAACCCTAGAGTACTGTTCACCATGATTTTAATCCGCAAATTGCCGCCGTTTCCCGTCTCCGTTTTGGGCAAGGTCGGTGGCGCTGCACTCCTTGGGAGTTCCTCTTTCAATTAATTCCAGCTAGAAGGTTTGAATTAGCCTTGGAGTGAGATCGCGAAGCAGCAGCAGTAGCTCCCATTCAGCTAGAAGGTTTGAATTAGCCTTGGAGTGAGATCGCGAAGCAGCAGCAGTAGCTCCCATTGTTTGTGCGTTTGCTGTGTGCAGGTAGCACTTCAGTTTAGCTTTGAGATCTTACTCATAGCTTTGAATTAAGCTTCTTGTTGAGTTGAATTGTTAGAGTAATCGTTGGTTTGAGCGTATACTACCAGCCGTGAGTTACTGTGTCTATTGGCTAAACTATCTGGTGTATTACCTGCTGTTTGGTGATCTGTTGAGTTGCTATGCATGTTATTATTCGAATGCCTTTGTTGTGTTTTCTGGCATTACACGTACATGAATTATGTTAAGCATGTTACTGCATCTGCATAGCATATTGAGCCAATGGTTCCTTTGTTAGCCATGATATGTTGCTCTGTTGGAGCTCTTCCCTCGTGGTGCGGTGCGGTGTTTCATAACCACGATTGAGTGCAGCTGGAGGATGTTGGTTGAGTTTTTCCCAGTCCTCAGTTGCAGCAGCTGGAGGATGTTGGTTGAGTTGTTCCCATTCCTCAGTTGCAGTGACCTGGATAGAGGTTGGCGGGTGGTTGGTCCACTTGAAATTCCGTGCGACCTGGCGGGTGGCTCCCGCGCAGGTGCGGCGATGAGCCACTCTATTTTCCACTGGGTGCGATCGGGTAGCTTTCGAAGCTCGGTGATGTGTCACAATTGTCGTTTCCTATTCGTTTGGCCTTTCGGTTGTTACTGATGTTCTTTGTACCGCTCATGCATTTGCACGACATGATACATTGCATGCTGTATCTGATTGCTGTTTTATGTTGCTCTTCGTACTAGGGTTTGACCCCGATGTCCCTTTGGGGCTGGTTGTTTTGTTGTCTGCTTGTTGTTCAGGTCTCCCAGGTTATTCCGCTGGTCTTGGTGTTGATCCAGCTGGAGGCGCCCCAGGTGGTGTGTAGAGTGTCCCAGTTAGTGTATAGCATATATGTATCAGTTCTATTAGCCGGGGAGTGTCCTGTGCTTTGTGTCTTCGGTTGTTGTATTAGTGGCTGGTACTTGTTAAATGATATACTGTAGTATTATGGCTTTTAGCCGCGAATGTTTTATTAAACTGGGATATCTTGATATATTGTGGTATTTTAAAATTATGTTTTCTTCGTCAGTCCAAAAGCGAAAAACTTTTTAGCCACTTTTTAAAGTGCTTCCGCTATGTTTTACATGATTTGACTCTGTGTTGTGTACGAGGCCTGACATTTTTGGTATCAGAGCATAAACTGGGATAAGCTAGATTTCTTTGATCACATGTGAGTCTAGGCACAGTAGTTGTTCGTTGGTTTGTGCTTGACTGCTTGAATTACTTTCTTGTGTGCTTACCTTTGAGTTTCTTGTAGAGATGCCGCCTAGGAGAAGAGGTAGAGTTAGTAGGCAAGCGGTGGTTGATTCGAGGACTCCGGTTAGTGCTGATAGAGAGGATGCCTCCCAACCGAGTGTTCCTTTGGGTTTTAGTGAGATCCAGTCTTCAGCCTTTCTCGCTCTTGCTAATGCTGTCAACAGAGCGGTTGACCTTATGGAAATCCTTGCAGTTGGACAGACTCGAGTGCAGCAGTCGACAGGACAAAGTGTGGATCCTGTGCCATCTAGAACGTCGTCCTCCCAGCCTTCTGTGGCACCGCA
>KQ993827.1:49030-59744 GCA_001598015.1 Dorcoceras hygrometricum | reverse complement strand
GGGCGATGTTGCTAGACGCTTTACCATGATCCGTTGGGCAGATCCGGAATTGTGATTCCGGAGCCGCAATGATTGTGGGCCCACGGCTAGCTGTATCCCTGAACCATTGAGGGTCACACAAGTACTGGATTCGAGATTCCCGCACGGATACTCAGCTCAATGTGTTGAGCATACGAAGAGGATTTTGGGGACTGCGACTTCCTAAAAGTCAACAGAGGTCAAATCGTGATTTGCCGATGTTGAGGGGCAAAACGGTCATTTTGCACTGGGGTTCTGAAAAATGGTTTTTCAGATCATAGTATTCAGTTTTGGAAACTGAGTCGATCGGTCCGATCTGATCGGCGATCGGAGTTACGGTGAAGTCACGGTGATGGGGATGAACCGAATGTTCACCTATTGGACCCGGGCCCGTTGGGCCGGTCCAAGTCCATCATCATCATGTCTACTTAAGCTAGACCTAGACTTAATTAATCAACACACTCTCATTAAACCCTAACCCTAAGCATTAAGATCCGCCGCCCCCTCTCCTCAACCTCACGCCGCTCGCCGCCGTGCGCCGCTCGCCGCCGCCGCCGCTCGTCGGAAAATTGTTTCCGGCCAAATTCGACGAGGAGAATCCGTCCGTGCAGATCTCGTTATGCCTTCTAGTGCAGGCTGACGAAGGAATCCCGTCTCCGGTCGTGGACCTGATTGACGATATCTACCGCCGCCTACCGTGAAGTGCCGTTTTCTTTACGAAATCGGTCGGAGCCAGGCACAAGTTGCCAGCAAGGTAGCAATATTAAACGCCCTATGAATGTCATAGCATGTTCTTTTTATCGTATTGATCGTCTCCCGGTATTGTTTTATTTGTTCTTCCGCTGCCTCGCCGGGAGGCATGATCCGGATCCCAACAATAACGTATCATAATCATATAGCATACATAAGGCATGACGTAACGTAACATAAAAATGTATGAGTCGTATCAGTGAAATGCGAGCAGACGTATGATTGATCAATCGAAAGAACGAACGAACGTACGTGGCGGTGCGGTTCACCCGACCTTACCTCGGGATCCCACACACCTCCTATGTCACTTCACCATGTCGTGATCACATGGATCCATAGGCTCGTAATACATTAAAACAAGGGATTCTCGGGCCCGGTATCCCGACTAGCTCCCATCATTAAATTTTGCCACAAGTCACTTCAATCCCTCGGGTTTTTTCTCAAAAAAAGGACATGCCTTTAACGTTTCATAAAATCTCATTATGCTTTCTTAAAATCATGCAATCTAAAAGCTTAGCCCGTCAATATATATTTAATTATTTCCTTTAAAACATTAACGTACATAGAATACTATATATATAATTAAATTTATATTCACGGACTTCTATATTTTCTACTCCGTTCACGGACTGGTCAGGAACCTGGCCCGCTACTACTAAGGCCAAAAGAACCTAGGCTTAACTTAAAATTGGAACTTATCCTATTACTAGACTTGGCCCAGAACTTTAAAATTAACCTTTAAAATTTCTAAAATACTCCACCCTTTACTAAAACTCAAATGTTTAAAATTTGTCTAAATAAAAATTCCTTGACCAATTTTGACTAAATTAAACTCCAATGATCAATTTTGACTAATTTAAAGCTCAAATGACCAATTTTGATCAAAACCCAAAGACCCCAAATTTTGAATTTAAAACTTAAAATAAAACATTCAACAATAATTAAAATTTTGACTAAAATATTTGAATTTAAAATATTTGACCAAAAATCTTAAAATTGGACCCTATAATTTAAAATTAAAATAACCGGTCCAGAATTAAAATAAGTTGGACCAAAATGAAAACATTTTGACTCGACCCCCGACTAACCGACTCGATCCAACCGAACCACCAAACCGGTCCAATTGAACCGGACCAAACACCACACAAACCCTAGACCTAGCGCCGCCCAACCCCATGCACGACACAACTTTCCACCTCGATCGACATGCTCCGGCCGCCCATGGCACCCCAGGTCCAACATGTCCTTCTCAGACCAGCCACGGTCCAAGCCATGGTCGCACGAGGGTGAACGGGCCGTGAGAATGGGGACGCACGTCATGGCCGAGCGACGCCCGCCACACGTGACCTCCGTCCGAAACTTGGCTTAACCAGGGTGTTCGAGCCATCTACACCTCACCTAGGGACCAGCACTCAACAGCATTGACACGAGCCATGACCCCTTGAACCTTTCTCAACCGAAGCAACGCAAGAAACGGGTAAACGTGAGTGGGAAAACATGGATCATGCATGGATCTTCAACAATATCCAAAGATCTAAGTAAATCACATACAATTCATGCATTTGAACATTAAAACAGTTTACTATGGCATAAATGGTGAGAAAAATAATAGATATTACATGCCTGGATTGGAGAAAGAGGAGATCTGCGAGTTACAGACGTGTAGGACGCGAGATCGGGACAAGACCGCCTTGGATCACCAAAACTTGAAGAATTTTCGATGGGGCTGTGAGAGAGGGGGAGGGGACGGCTATGTTGAAAGGAAGGAGGCTAGGTTTTGCAAAAATTATGTTTTGAAAGAATTAGGGGTGACAAAAATGACCCATCATGTTTAATTAAGAAAATCAGAAGGATTTTTACAATCTTAACCCTCCACTAAATTGAAGTGTTAATTAAAACTTTAAGACCTTAAAATCTCTAATTTTCATAATAAAAGGTCTCCCCAATTTTAAAATGTAATAAAATCCAATAAAACAGCCCGTCTAGGTAAAAAACGGGTTCCTCTAAACAATAATCATAAAAATCCAAATTTTTCGAAAATTGCTGCTTAAAAATAATATATTTATTCTTAAAAATCTAAAGGCTTAAAAATCTCAAATAATTTTCATCTCGGTCGTCCCTAGTCTCGTCCACGCGTCCTGAACTCAAACTCGCTAAAAACATACATGCATATCATGCAACATTAAAACTATAAATAAATCACATAAAATGGCATGTAATTATCAAAAATGACTTTTCCCCATAGTCATGCACTCATTTCTATGTATGCAGGATTTCTAGGCATTACACCCTTCTTCCGCAATCGGGAAGGATCCACTAGAAGACTTTGATTGAAGCGACCGTCGCTACAATCCACTCCTACGATCAGCAGCCGCAAGAAATCCTAGCAACCAACACTGCACACCAGCTCGCAAGCTGCGTGTGTGTAACTCAATTCTTTACTACCTCAGTGAGAAAGGCTACAGACACTTCTTTAACGTTTCAGTGCGAATTACAACTAGACTTGTTTAACGTCTCTATCCAAAGACTACAATGGAGAGTTTTTTTATTTTGCATTCACTCTAATCTGTTTCGCTCAACTCTCAAATGTGAGTAAATGTGTATGTGTGTGAGACTTTCAGTGTAAGTACAATCTCTCAAATATAAAATCTCACACACTGGGAAGTGCTCCTCTCTGAGCTAGTCTCTCGATGCCTTCCCAGGGTTGTGCGATAGACTTGTATTGCACACCCACTCTCTCTGCTTGGTTCTCTCTTCTTCCTTCTTTCTCCTACTCTAGATGTATAAAGCCGCTTAGCAGATTTTCCCGTTGAACACAAGCTTGTAGCCATTTTAAAAGTATTCTGACACTGTTGTACTTGTGTCCTTTGGCTAAAAATGTGTTGCAGGCTTTATTTGACTTGAGCTCTTTTTATCGGCGCTTTTGCAGCCTTTGCAATATTCGAGCTCTGTTTGTCTCGATCAAACAAATTATTTTGTCTTCTAGTATTCTGATATTACACAAACTAATTTTGATTTGGCGCAGGTCTTCTTATTTGTTC
Source organism: Dorcoceras hygrometricum (assembly GCA_001598015.1). Taxonomy (NCBI): domain Eukaryota; kingdom Viridiplantae; phylum Streptophyta; class Magnoliopsida; order Lamiales; family Gesneriaceae; genus Dorcoceras; species Dorcoceras hygrometricum. The sequence continues at coordinate 55,935 of KQ993827.1, read as the reverse complement.
TACCAGCTGGTCTCCTTCCAGCTGGTTTCCTTCAGCCGTTTCAACCCTGAGCTGGTTTCTTCACTGAGCTTGTTCCCCAGCTTTACTCCATTCCCAGCTGGTTGATTCTTTCACTACAGGAGTCTTCCTCTATCTGCATCTGTGAGATCAGCCTTCTCAAAGATATCATACGGCCAGATGGTTTCTCTGCTCCGAGCAAACTGCTTTTACTGACCTTCTAACTTGCTCTTGTCAGCTTCTCTTTAGCTCGGCTGCTCTTGTTCTTTTAGTCCAGCTGGCTTGACCTTAACCAGCTGGTTTCAAATTTGCCCCATATATCTTGGAAGATTCTATGTTTGAACTGTTCTCCAAGCTGGTCTGCTTCAGGGTTCTTCTGGATCAAATGTCGAGCTGGTGTAATGTGTTTATCCAGCTCGCATCTTTCCATGCCAGCTTGGCTCTATGGAGACTGATCAAGTACCCCTTGCTTACAGATTCTTCCTCTGCTCTAAGAGCGGGGGTTTACCTCGAGCTCATCTATCCTCTCATTAAACCAGCTCGGCTCCGCACTTGAACATCACACTTGTACGCTGCACTTGATCTGCTCTTGAACAGTTATGCACTTCACCAAATCTTTTCTGCTCTTGGTCTCTGAACTGCTTGCATCAAGCTGGTAGACCAGCTTGGTGTTCCCTGCAATTTAGAAGACTTTTGTTGTACCATCTCGGGGGTCCCCTCACTGTTTCAGCATATATATCTTCAACCGAACCAGCTTAGGCGTCCCCTTACTGTTCCAGTTTGGATATCTTCCTTCCTTCTTAATCAAATGAAGCTGCACATTGCACAAAAGCCGTTAGTAATATATTAACAGATTTTGTGTTAATCAAAACTTAGATTCTGATCTGTATGAACAGATCCAACACTCTTCATGGTCTGCTCTCACCAGATTCTGCAGCAGAACACTCACTTGCACAGCAACGCCTTGAGATTGCTTGGTAGGCGTATGCACCATCGCCACCAATGTTTGAAACAGGATCTGTGCCCAGTTCACCTTGCGACCAGCACTGATGGCCACCATCATATCAAATTTTTCACTGGTCACCACATCAAAGCCAGCTTTTGCACACGGTGCCTTTGCAACTATGTCATGCAACAGGCGATATTCCATACTTCATCTTTTTCTCTTACTTTGGTGCCTTGAACGGCACATCAGTACAAGAAAACTTCCTCCTCATTTCCACCACTGTCGGAGTCAGAATATCAAGAAAACCAACTAGCCCCTCAGTCGGTTGTCCAAATGCTTCAAAATACATCCTTCGTCAGTACCAGTTTCCTATTGGAGACGAAACTCACAATCGTCCCGTGAAAACATTTGCATTCGCAAAGAATTCAACTACGGCTCCCACATACACTGAACCAGATGCCTCCAGAAACCCCTTAAACCCTGTTCCTCCAGGGACTAAAACATCCTTACCATTCTAGTGGCTCCATGGCGTGCACGGATGCAAAATAACCTGCATTGCGTTGACAAAGAAGGAAGCAGCCATTTCGATGATTAAAGGGCTAAGATGTAAGGGAATTGCGAAAGATTGCAAAAAAATGTGGTTAAGCTGCTTGCTAGATTGCTAGAATGTGTGAAAATTTGAAAGCGTATTGGAAAAATTAAAGTGAAACTGTTTATGTACGAACGAGGAGAGAGAAGGGTTTTAAGTGTACATGTGTCATCATCACATTAAAGAGTCATTTGAAATTCCAGAAAGATGACCGTACGATTTAAAATGAATTTTAAAAGGCACACCAATCTCAACTGTTCGAATTTTTATGTACCAGCACAGAAACAATTAATCCAAATACCGTGATAACATCTCGCTATACATGCCCCAAGCTGGACCAGATCAGCACGGTGCTCACCAGCTTGGAAACAAACAACTGACTTTTGTATTATCTGTTTGAATTATATTGTTCCCCCTAAACATATGCATGAAAAAGACACTCATGACATATCCAAGAGACCTAAAATGTTTCTAAAATAAGAAAACTTAGCGTCCGGTAGAGGCTTGGTGAAGATATCAGCTACTTGCTGATCCGTTGGCACATGTTCCACCCAAACATCTTTCTTTAGCACATGGTCTCTATTGAAATGATGGCATATGTCAATATGCTTGGTCCTGGAATGCAGCAAGAGGTTCTGAGTGATCGCGATTGCACTTGTGTTGTCGCAGAAAATGGATGCTTCCTATGCATCAATGTCATAGTCCCTGAGCTGTTGTTGAATTCATAATATTTGAGCACAACAGCTTCCAACTGCGAGATACGCTGCCTCAGCTATGGACATGGCTATAGATGTTCGTTTCTTGCTGAACCACGAAATTAATCTGTGACCCAAAAATTGACAAGTTCAACTAGTGCTACGCCGATCAATCTTGCAATCTGCGTAATCTTCATAACTATAACCAATTAAATTTAAACTTGAGTCTTTGGCATACCAAAGACCCACGTTTTGCGTGCCCATTAAATATTTTAAAATACACTTAACTGCAATGTAGTGTGACTGTTTGGGATCACCTTGGAACCTTGCACACATACAAACTGAAAACATAATTTCCGGTCTGCTTGCGGTAGGTACAATAGATATCCAATCATCCCACAATACATTGTTACCTCAATGGCAGTTCCAGCTTCATCTTTATCCAATTTCATTGAAGCACTCATTAGAGTAGCCGCTGATGAACATTTTTCCATCCCGAACTTCTTGAGAAAATCCTTGGTATATTTAGCTTGATTGATGAAGATCCCATCCTCAAGCTGTTTTACTTATAAGCCTAGGAAAAACTTTAGCTCTCCCATCATGTTCATCTCGAATTTTTCATAAAATTAGTTTGGAAAATTTATCGCAAAACTTAGGATTAGTTGATCCAAATATGATATCATCAAAATAAATGTACTAACAAAGACGTAATAATTCTTAACAAATTTAAACAGTGTCTTGTCAACAGCACCGATAACAAAATCATGATCTATTAAAAATTTGTACAATGTATCATACCAAGATCTGGGAGCTTGTTTCAGACCATAATCAAGATTATACACGTATTACGATCTGGTATGATCTACGAAGCCAGGAGGTTGTGTAACATACACTTCCTTATTCAAAATTCCATTTAAGAATGCACTTTTGACACCCATATGATAAACTTTAAAGTTCTTAAATGCGTCATATGCAAGAAATATACGAATGGCTTCTAGTCTAGCTACAGGCGCAATTCTTCAAAATCTATCCCATCTTCTTGCCTATAACCTTGCGCTACTAGCCTAGCCTTGTTTCGAAATACGTTACCATTTTCATCTAGTTTATTCCTGAAAACCCATTTAGTGCCTACAATGTTTTGATCACCAGGTCTAGGTACTAGATGCCATACTCTACCTCGTTCGAAGTAACTAAGTTCTTCTTGCATAGCTTCTATCCAGCACGGGTCCACTAAGGCCTCTTTTACCTTTTAGGTTCAACAAGCGAAATGAATGCAGAATTGAAATATTAGCTTATCATCTGGCCTCGTGTCCAAACGGGTGCAGTAGGGTTACCGATGACCAGCTCGGGTGGATGATTTTTATTCCACCGGAAGCAAGGCCTATATGAGGTTGAAGCTTCGTTCTGTTCCCCTTGCATGCCTACTGGATCATCACTTGTTGGATTACCACTCGTTATGTTTGGCTCATAAGCTTGTGCATGTTCTCCATCAGCTTGATCACGGTCTGGACCAGCTTGCGCAACATCTCGAATATTTGTGTTTGTAATTGGCATATCCAGAGCGTGCTGGTCACTAACTTGGAATCTGTTCTTTGTCTCATTGTCACTCTATTCATCAAGATTGGTAGACTCCAGACGAGTACACAATTCATTCATCTTGGAAGCTTATGTTGATCTGAAGTTGCTTTCATCAAACACCACATGAGCTGATTCTTCAACAGTTAGTGTTCTGTTGTTGAAAACTTGATAGGCTCTGTTTACTGCTGAGTATCCTAGGAAGATACCTGAAATTTGACATCAAAAGCTCTTAGATATGTTTTACCGTTAATATGGATAAAAAATCTGCATCCAAAAACCCTAAAATAGCAATATCAGTTTTCTTGCCATTCCAGATCTCATATGGGGTTATACCTTGTCGCTTATTTATCATCGATCTGTTCTGAATAGCAAGTGGTGTTTACTGCTTTAGCCCAAAATTTCTTTGAAATGCCTGAATCAGCAATCATCGTTTAGGCAGCTTCTTTTAAGGTGCGATTTCTACGCTCAGTTAACGCATTTTGCTGAGGTGTATAGCTGCAGAAAACTCGTGTTTGATTCCAATGTCATCTAGATAAGAATAAATTTAAAGTTCAAAAACTCTGTTCCTCTGTCACTCCTTATCCGGTTGACACTGCAAAATTGCTCATTTTGAAAAAGTTTTAAAAGCTTGATCAGCTGGTCGGCAGTTTGATCTTTGGATTTTAAAAACAACACCCAAGTAATTTTTGAGAAGTCGTCAACTACGACGAGGGTGTACTTCATTCCCCCTAAGCTGGTTACGGGTATGGGACCAAAAAGATCCATATGTAAAAGATCCACTTTACAAGAAGTTTTATTATTGCCTCTAGTTTTGAAAGTGGATTTTAAATGCTTTCACAGCTGACAAGCAGAGCAAATTTTGTCTTTCGAAAATTTTAGCTTGGGAAAGACCATCAACTAACTCACACTTACTCAGATTTTCAATTGTTTTAAAATTCAGATGATTCATCCGGTGATGCCATAGCCAGATCTTGGAAGAGTCAGCTGTTAGGAAAGTTTTTTCTGAGTGCGGCTTGTGAGGTCTGGATAATTAGATCGGGTGTTGGCATAGACCAGATCGGCCGTGAGCTGGTCTGCATGGATGGAATAGCTCTGAGCTGTTACGTGTCGTAGAACGCTGAGCAAGTCTTCCAGTTGTGAGCTGGTCTATGCGTGAATCAGTTCTGGCTTAGTTTTCTGTTGTTGGATTGCGTATTAATTGTTGTCGCAAGCTATTCTGGGTACTATAAGCTGGATATCCTGAGCGGGTAGCAAAGGGATGTCTTTTTGGAGAAACTAGCTTAGAGGGGCCCAATCTGGTAGTACTGTGCGGACCGGCCCGGTTCGTGGTTTAGTGTAGACCGGCACGATTCATGGGTTCCAGCTTAGGCAAGAGCTGGAAGCGTGCGAGCTGGTATTTATGCATGATCTGGTCGTCCCGAGCTGGAGTGCGATGCGACGTCGTTTAGGCAATATCAGCTTAGACGCTAGCTGGATGGTATGCGTGATCTGTTTTCTAGTTGTGAGCTGTTGCGTGCATCGCGATCTGTTTTGGTAGCGCAAACTAGATGACGTATACCAGCTTGGACCCTGAGCTGTGGATGGCTACTGGCCATCAGATCGTGGGAGATTTAAGTTATATATTCGTGTGCACGATATTCTTTCCAACACTTAGAAATTATTGCCTCTCGAGAGTTCGACATTCCAGCATGTCTTAGAACCCTAGATACTGTTCATCGTAACCTATTTCCTCCGATTCCCGGCGGTAGACGACGTAGTTTGGAGCAAGGTTGGTAGAATTGGATTCCTCTTTCCAAGATTCTTCTTCCTATACCTCTTTCGAAGACTTTGGTGGACTACAAGAGTGAACGCGAGGAATTACAGTGTGCTATTGGTTCGTATTCCGGTGGATTGGGTCTTCTGTTCAGGTAGTGCTTTTGAGTAAGTGTTAGATCCTACCTTACGCTTCGTTTAGAGCTATCTGTTGTGCTCGAAGGGTAGGATAGAGCTGGGTTTAGCTGGTGGCTCCCAGTTTGGTATTCCTGTGCTTACTGTCCCTAAACTGGTCTTTGTGTTTGGCTAAGCAGGTTCCAGATCTGAGTTTTTCGGGACTCTTGTTGTGGTAATTGTAGCACAGAAGCTAAGGTATGGATGTGAACTTATATTTACAGCTTTGAGATAGGCTTGTGTATAAATGAGCATGTGATGTTATGTTGAGCAGGGTGTATGTTGTTGGTTCTATGCTATTTCTTGCATCTGTTCTGTTTTATGATGTCTTGCAAGCTGTTCTTATGTATACACGCATGAAATGTTGTTACGCGAGTTCCAGAGTCTTACGTTGATGCCCGGGAGCACGAGTTTGATAACTTGGTTCAGGGAACCGTGTCTGTGGAGGAGTATGCTAGAAAGTTTTCTTCTCTACTTACCTATGTTCCTCATGTGTCCGGCCGTGATAGGGCGAAGAGAAACAGATTTTTGGAAGGGCTGAACGAAGATCTTTATTCTTTGGTGTTGGCAAGTTCCCCGACTAGCTACGTGGATGCGGTGGGCAAGGCGATGGATATTGATGGTCCCAGAAAAAGGATCACTAAGTAAATAGGAGTTCAGAAGGGGGGGTTGAATGAACTCCTTCGGTTTATCTATTTCAAAACTCTTTTAAAACGTTTTGGTATCTCAGTTTTATGCAAGCTTCTCGGCCAACAATATTTGTGCGGAAAAAGGCCGATTAACCTATGAACAGTGAATAATACGCAATAATAAATAAATGTTGTATGTAAAAGATAGAGTCAGGAATTTGTTTCTGGAAGTTCGGACTTCAATGTCCTACGTCTCCCCTTCTTCCTCCTCGGAAGGTATCACTAGAAGATTTGATGAAAGTAGGCCTTCTACAAACACCCGATCCCGTAACCCTCAGCTACGAGAACTCCTAGTATCTCACAACAACAATCCAAGCGGACACAGCTGCTGGTTTACAACCCTTGTATGTTTTTCGAACTTCTTCACAAAGACAGTTCGTTACAGACTCATAAGGATATGACAATGAATACAAGATATGAGTACTGTAAAATTCTCTGATTTCTAAAACAAAGAAACTCGATGATTCAACAGGATGAATCAGAGA
>KQ993827.1:27966-40742 GCA_001598015.1 Dorcoceras hygrometricum | reverse complement strand
ATCAAATTATATTTAAGATTATCAACAACAAGAACATCAGCAATAGAAATGTTACCGTGGATAAGCTTATCCTTATCCACAGTGTTACCGTAAGCGTTGTCGCCAAACACAATTTTAGCTCCTTTGTGAGGAATCACGTCTGTTAACAGCTTTCTATTTCCTGTCATGTGTCTTGCACATCCGCTATCCAGGTACCACAAAGTTGTTTCAGCTGCTGCTTTGTACCTGTTATCCTGCAATCAAACAAGCAGCTTTTGGTACCCAATTTTACTTGGGTCCAGATTGGATTACCCCTTTCGGGACCCATACTTGAATCACTTTTACAGTTTTCCCAGTTTTTGGATCCACGAAAGTCTGTGCAAAATTACGTGCAGGTCTATAAAGTTTTGATTTGACATTTTGACCAACAGGATCTCTTCTCGGCCAAGTCTTTTTCCAACCATATTTTTCCTTCCTAAAGTTACGCCACTGCTGGTTTGGAACATAGGACTTGGAACCAGCTTTCGCTTTGTCCTTGTCCAATCTGTTCTTTAACCAGCTGGGCGTGGAACTCTCAGGCCTTTGATAGCCGATGCCATCTTTTCCTTTTCCTTTTTCTTCATGACTTGACTGGGAAGATTTCTGGTCATCATATCTTATCGACTCGCAACAATCATATATCACGTCAGCTTTGACAAAGCCCATTTTATTGAAATTGTCATACATCGGTTGTGACTGAGTACTTGTCTCTCCTTCACTGCTTTCGCTATTACTAAAATCTAAGCCAGTTCTATCAAGTGCTGACTTTTGGATTTCTTGTAATTTTTGGAAAGCACGTGCTGATTGGGTCCAGGAGCTCATTTCTTTAGTTAATTTTTCAACTTCAGCCTTGAGCTCGCTGGACTCACTTATCAACAAATCATTTTCTATCTTCAGCCTACTCAACTTAGTCTTCAAACTGTTAACATCCTCAAGCTCATCAGAACTTGAATCTATCGAACTATTTTTCAGACTTGCGTTTTCAGCCTTGATTTCCTCAAATGTGTGAGATAGAGTCTTGTACTCATGGACCATGTCGTTCAGTGCAGTGACAAGGTCTTCACGTGTAAATTCAGTATTAACAAAGTCGAATACCTCGTCATCCGATGCATGATCAGCCATTAGACAATGAACCTCCTCCTGTTCACTGTCACTTGAAGATGAGCTGCTGCTGGATGATTCTGAGCCTGAATCTGCCCAGCTCTTCGTGCTTTCTTCAGCCATCAACACCTTGTGGTCATTCCTTCGACTGGATTTCTTGTTGCTGCTGGTTCTCATTCGTCGGTCCTTTGATCTTTCCTTGAATTTGTCCTTGGACTTGTCCTTGGACCTATCAACTGCTCTTTCATCATCTTCCTCGTCACGCTTGTATATTTCCTCCTTTTTGTATCGATCGTCAGCCCTTTTGTCATCTCGCCTGTGTCTATCATCTCTCTTAGGTCTATTGCACTCAGCATCGAAATGACCTGGACGATCACAGTTATAACAAATTAAATCAGAGTAGCTTTATCAGATTTATTAAAACTATTATAAGGAGAGGAAGGGTGAAAAGATTTTCTCATGAATTTCCCAAACTTCTTTGCGAAGAGGGACATAACATCGTCGCTGAGCTGGTCAGCAGATTTTTGGTGCTAGGAGAGCACGGTTCGGCAGTTGTAGCAGCAAGAGCTTTTGTCGGCTGGGAGGTTGATGGACCAGCTTCTGATCTTGTTTCCAGTTCGAACTCATATGCTTTGAGGTTGGCAAACAGATCATGAAGCTCCAGCTTGTTTAGATCCTTGGACTCTCGCATTGCCATTGTCTTTACATCCCATTCCTTTGGCAGTGCCCTCATCACTTTCAGCGCCAGTTCACGATTGCTGTATTCTTTGCCAAGACGGCTTCTAGTCGCCAAAGATAACTTCTTAAACATCTTTTATTATTGTAATTGTTACACGCAGTTCACATATTGTGACCCGAGCATCAAAATTTTTAAAACTTCCGCTGCTCCCTGGTAGTGCGATCTGGATCCATTCGAGATCCAACAGTTCAGTGATCAGATCAGGTTGGAGCTTCGGATCAAATCAGTTCATAACAAGAGTAGAGCTTATTGAAGAGAAAATATCAGAACGGAGTTTGGATCAGATCAGCACAGATTACTAGTTTGAACCAATAAAGCGGTGTGCACAAGCATTACTCAAGACCGAACAGAAGCAGTTGAAAGTGATTTTCTGTATACGACAAAGATCAATTCAGATAAAGTCCAAGATCATATATAACCTCAACTACTCCTGCATGAAAAAAGGACGACAAGTATACAATGTCATAAATTTACAAAAACCTTTTCAAATGTCCAGAAACTTGTGTCCCACGTTCATATCTGATTGGTTATAGGTCGTGCTATTTATCTCCTAGGCCCAGGCCCGATTCCACAACAGATCAGGATAATTGTCAATGGTTGGGGCCCAATGGCCCGATAACCATTTGATGGTCCCAGAAAAAGGATCACTAAGTAAATAGGAGTTCAGAAGGGGGGGTTGAATGAACTCCTTCGGTTTATCTATTTCAAAACTCTTTTAAAACGTTTTGGTATCTCAGTTTTATGCAAGCTTCTCGGCCAACAATATTTGTGCGGAAAAAGGCCGATTAACCTGTGAACAGTGAATAATACGCAATAATAAATAAATTATGTATGTAAAAGAGAGTCAGGAATTTGTTTCTGGAAGTTCGGACTTCAATGTCCTACGTCTCCCCTTCTTCCTCCTCGGAAGGTATCACTAGAAGACTTTGATGGTTACAGGACCTCTGCAAACACCCACCCACACAAGCAGCACTTGTATGGACTCCTAGACTTACTAACTCCACACGCAGACTTTGCTGCTGGTTACAAGTATCAAAAAGATGTTTTTGAACTGCTTCACAAAGCCAGTTCTTTACAGACTCAATCAAATACAACAATGAATACACGCGAGTTCTGTAAAAATTCTCTGGTTTCTAAAGCAAAGAAACTCGATTCAATAAATTTAACCAGAGAATGACTCGAAGATTTGTCTATGAAGATCAACAGAAGGTGTTCTTCGAGTCTTGTGAGCTTTTTGAATATTTCAACAGATAGAGAGCTCTGTAAGTATTTTGACAGCGTGACCGCGATGAATAGATGGCAAAGTGTATTTTTCTTCAACACTGCTGCTGATATTTATAGGCTTCGATTGCAACGGTCACAAAATTCTCCAAGGAAATAAATCCCGTTTGAATTACTGCCAAAATTGTACATCGTAAATCCTGCTCCAATACAAGGTAAATTGCTCACTGACAGAGCCAATTTGTCTTCTTTACATTTCTGTGCAAACAAGGAAAAACGGCCTCTGTACATCGTACTATTTACCCAAAATAGTACCTACCTTGTCTACTTAATTCCAGGAAACTGTACGATCCTACGAATCTTTTCCGTTTGAGTAAACGATCGTATTTGAATTTCTTTTATGTTTGCGCCTGAAATTCCTTCTGTTTACCAGCTTTTCCTTCGTCATTTCAAATCCTGCGACTGGAAAAACACATGAGAAAATTTACCTGCTGATATGCATATTGTGTTTTTCCACCGACTAGTCCTTTGTAAAACTCAACGACTGATTTCTGGCAACATCGATTTGCTATACTCAAAGATCACCTGCTGGTTAATTTCACTGTAGCTGTCTGCTGGTTTCCCTTAAATAGTGCACCTGCTGGTTATCATCAAGTAATGCACCTGCTGGTTATCATCAAGTAATGCACCCGCTGGTTATCATCAAGTAATGCACCTGCTGGTTATCATCCAGTAATGCACCTGCTGGTTCTTATCCAGTAATGCACCTGCTGGTTCTTCCCTATCGCAAAAACCTATCGACGGAACTAAAGGAAACTGTAGCTGCCTGCTGACTCTTCTCTTAACGAAAACATCTGCTGAAATAATGCTTCTGCTGATTTCTCTAAAGAAAGCTTCTGCTGATTTGTCTAATCAAATCAATACGCAGTCTTTTAGCAATTCTTACCAAAAACACGCTAAAACTTATATTCCTGTGTTCGAAACTAAAACACCTGCTGATTGCTCGCAAGGAATGTATCTGCTGAATATCTCTGAAAACAAACCAACCACTGATTGCATACCATCTGCTGATTTCCAACGAATACCCCAACTGCTGAAATACCACCAGTCGATTGATAAATGTTCTCCTGTTAGATGCGACAACTGATTGTCCAATAGCAACTTGTCTTATTTTTGTTATCACCAAAACTAATAAATTTTATCCTAACAGATATCGAGGAGGGGTTACGGAACCGCAGGTCTCGGGTTCAGCCACAAGCTGTTCAAGGTACTCTTCCCAATGTTCAAGGGTCGCAACCTCCCCAATCTTCTCCGTCATCCCTGCAGCCCCAACAGTCATCACAACAATCTGGACGTCACAGGTTCAGGCCTCATGGCCAACAGTTTAAGACGAAGTCAGGTTCCAGTTCTTCCGATTCGGGCTGTCGAGCAGTAGTAGCCCCCAATATACTTTCTGTGGGAAATGTGGAGGAAGACACCCATCTACGCAGTGTACGGGAGTTCAGGGTGTTTGCAACCTTTGCGAGCAGTACTGACATTTTTCGAAAGTATGTCCTTTGGCTAGATCTCAGCATACCGCTTCCCCACCATAGGGTCATTCTGGCAGGTCATCTTGAGGTCGTTATTTCCCTGTTCAGCAGCGGAGGATGGGGGAAACTCAGCACAGGTCATTCCAACAGCCTGGTCCTTCGTGTTTTTGACATTCTTCCCAACCCCATTTCTCAGGACCTCAACAGGCTCAAGTTAATGTCATGACAAGGGAGCAAGCAGAGGGCATGCCTGGAGAAGTGATTTCAGGTACCTGTACTGTTTTTGAATTTCCAGCACATGTGTTGTTTGATACTGGAGCATCACATTCAATCATAGTTGATGCATTTATTGTTGAGCATGGTTTGTGCACCACCCTTTTGCGTGAAGTTGTTTCTGTTACGACTCCTGCCGACGCGGGCCTATTCTCCCAAGAGATAGTGTCGGATGGCATATTTAGGTTTGGCGAGAATGTGCTGATAGCCAATTTGATTCGGTTAGTTATGTGGGATTTTGATTGTATAGTGGGAATGGACGTGTTGTCTAGATTTAGGGCCACCATGGATTGTTTCCATGGAGTTGTGTGTTTTCGGCCCCAGTTTGGCGAGAAGTGGAATTTCTACAGCCATGATTCCCAATTGAAGATTCGGTTGATCTCTACTATGGAGATGTTTGGCCTACTGTCGTTGGAGAATGTAGGGTACATGATTTATGCTTTGGACGCATCCTCGAAGTCGTGCGTGGAGCTTAGTGACATCGTAATCGCTCGGGATTTCCCTGATGTGTTTCCAGAGGAGATTCCTGGTTTCCCTCCGAGGAGAGAGATTGACTTCAGCATTGAGTTGGTGCCTACTACAGCTCATATCTCAAGAACCCCGTATCGCCTAGCACCAGCCGAGTTGAGAGAGCTGAAGGTGCAAATTAGTGATTTATTAGAGAAAGGCTTTTTTCGGCCTAGCATGTCACCGTGGGGAGCTCCTATTCTGTTTGTGAAGAAGAAAGACGGCTCGATGAGGATGTGCATCGACTTTTGGCAACTGAATAAAGCTACTGTGAAGAATAAGTACCCTTTACCGAGGATTGATGACTTATTTGATCAGTTTCAAGGTTCAGTCGTGTATTCTAAGATCGATTTACGTTCAAGGTATCACCAGTTACGAATTAGAGAGGAATATGTTGCGAAAACTACATTTCGGACGAGGTATGGGCATTATGAGTTCTTGGTTATGCCGTTCGGTTTGACAAATGCCCCGGAAGTTTTCATGGTCTTGATGAACCGAGTCTTTAGAGAGTTCATCGATCAGTTCATGATTGTCTTCATCGATGACATATTGGTTTACTCGAAGACTCTCATGCAGGATAAATAGCACGTAAGGTTGGTCCTCCAAACACTTCAAAACTCGCAGCTGTATGCCATGTTCTCCAAATGTGAGTTTTGGTTGGATAAAGTGGTGTTTCTGGGTCATGTCATTTCGGCTGAAGGATTATCCGTTGATCCCAGTAAGGTAGAGGCTATTGTAAACTGGAAACAGCCCAAGAATGTTTCGGAGATTCGTATATTTTTGGGACTGGCTAGCTATTATCAACGCTTTATTGAGGGATTCTCTAGTATAGCTAATCCTATGACGCAGCTGACCCAGAAGGAACGAGATTTTTTTGGACAGAGAAATGCAAGAATAGCATCCAACTTCTCAAAGAGAAGCTGATTTCAGCACCAATGTTAGTTTACCTTCAGGTTCAGGAGGATTTGTGGTATGTTCTGATGCTTCTCTTAGTGGATTGGGTTGCGTTTTGATGCAGCATGGTCGAGTCATTGTGTATGCTTCCTGACAGTTGAAACCCCATAAGACTCGATTCCCGGTTCACGATTTGGAGTTGGCATCCGTTGTCTTTGCTCTAAAGATTTGGCGTCACTATCTTTATGGCGAATAGTTTGTGGTGTATACTGACCACAAAGAGTCTTCAGTACCTCTTCTCCCAGTCCGACTTGAATATGAGGTAGCGTAGATGGATGGAGCTGCTTAAAGACTTCGATTGCAAGATTCAGTATCAGCCTGGGAAAGTGAACGTAGTTGCTGATGCACTTAGCAGAAAAGCTCAAGTTTCGATGCTTGCATCGCTAAATATCTCTAAGGTCCATGAGCACCTGAGCACTACTGGTTGGCGTTTCTACCTAGGTGATGATTACGTTGTGGTGTCATCTTTTCAAGTTGAGCCACAGATTGTTTAGGACATCAGGTCAGCCCAGAGAACTGACCCATATATCCATGAGCTGAAGTTGAAGACTCAACTGGACAGTTGGAGGATTATTCTGTCGCATCAGATGGTTTTTTGAGGTTTCGAGGCAGGTTAATCTTTGTATAACATGATTTATTTGAAGGAAATGATCTTAAGGGAGGCTCACTGCAGTCGTCATAATATCCATCCGTGTGCAAGGAAGATGTATCATGCCTTGAAACCGCACTATTTGTGGGCAGGTTTGAAGAAAGACATTGCTGATTTTGTTTCTCGTTCTTTAAATTGTTAGCAAGTCAAGGCAGAAAGGATGAGACCTAGTGGACTATTGCGGTGTTTAGAGGTGGCCCAATGGAATTGGGAGCATGTAGCTATGGATTATGTAACCCACTTGCCTTGTTCCAGCCGAGAATGTGATGCTGTTTGGGTAGTGATTGACAGACTCTCGAAGTCCGCTCACTTCATTCCTTACAACATGAAGAATTCCTTGAAGAAAATGATGAAACCGTACATCGATTTCGTAGTTAGATTTCATGGAGTTCCTGTATCCATAGTTTCATACCGAGATCCGAGGTTCACTTCCAGAAGAGTTCGAAAGCAGCCTTAGGCACCAGATTGGCTATGAGTACAGCCTATCATCCCCAAACCGATGGCCAATTTGAGAGGACTATACAGACCTTGGAGGATATTCTAAGAGCTGTTGTTATGGATTTCAGTGGTAGTTGGCAGGATTCCTTATCACTGGTGGAGTTTTCGTACAATAACAGCTACCAAGTAACGATTGGAATGGCACCGTTCGAAGCTTTGTATGGTAGAAAGTGCATGTTGCCAATTTGTTGGGAAGAAGTGGGGGAGAAGCAGCTGTCTTCACCTGAATTTGTGCAGCATATGAAGGATCAAGTGGATCTAAATTTGACAGCGTATGAAGGCTGCACAAGATCGCCAAGCTAGTTATGCAAACCGGAGGCGTCGGCCTTTAGAATTTCATGTTGGTGATCGAGTGTTCTTGAAAGTTTCTCCTTTTAGAAGTGTTATGAGATTTGGACACAAGGGAAAGTTAGCTCATCGTTATGTTGGACCTTATGAAATTGTGGAAACGAACGGTCCTTTGTCTTATCGTTTGTTGTTGCCATCCGAACTGTCCTCACTTCACGATGTGTTTCACGGGTCCATGTTGAGGAAGTTAGAACCGGATCCTTCGCATGTGCTACAAACTAACGAGGTAGAGCTAGATCGAACACTGAGTTATGAGTATCCCTTGCAGATTTTAGACAGGAAGGAAAAAATGTCAGGCCTCGTGCTCTACTCAGAGTTAAACCACGCAAACATAGCGGAAGCATACAAAAAGTGGCTTAAAATTTTCGCTTTTGGCCTGACGGTTTAAAACATATAATTTATTGGCAGGATTCCTTATCACTGGTGGAGTTTTCGTACAATAACAGCTACCAAGTAACGATTGGAATGGCACCGTTCGAAGCTTTGTATGGTAGAAAGTGCATGTTGCCAATTTGTTGGGAAGGAGTGGGGGAGAAGCAGCTGTCTTCACCTGAATTTGTGCAGCAGATGAAGGATCAAGTGGATCTAAATTTGACAGCGTATGAAGGCTGCACAAGATCGCCAAGCTAGTTATGCAAACGAGAGGCGTCGGCCTTTAGAATTTCATGTTGGTGATTGAGTGTTCTTGAAAGTTTCTCCTTTTAGAAGTGTTATAAGATTTGGACACAAGGTAAAGTTAGCTCCTCGTTATGTTGGACCTTATGAAATTGTGGGAAAAGAACGGTCCTTTGTCTTATCGTTTGTTGTTGCCATCCGAACTGTCCTCACTTCACGATGTGTTTCACGTGTCCATGTTGAGGAATTATGAACCGGATCCTTCGCATGCGCTACAAACTAACGAGGTAGAGCTAGATAGAACACTGAATTATGTTGAGTATTCCTTGCAAATTTTAGACAGGAAGGAAAAACTGTCAGGCCTCGTGCTCTACTCAGAGTTAAACCACGCAAACATAGCGGAAGCATACAAAAAGTGGCTTAAAATTTTCGCTTTTGGCCTGACGGTTTAAAACATATAATTTAAAATACAATCATACTTAAAATATCCCAGTTTACAAATACACGATACAACAGTACAGCATTTATGCAAACACAAATACCAGTACTACAACGGATAACACAATCCCACAAGCACAGGGCATTCCCCAGCTAACAGTAGTAGTACATATATGCTATACGCTAACTCGAACACTCTATCCACCTCCTGGGGCACCTCCAACTGGGTCAAAGCCACGACCAGCAGAGAAACCTGGGAAACCTGAAAACAACACACAGGAAACAACACCAGCCCCAGAGGACCTCGGGGTCAAACCCCAGTACGGAGAGCAGCAATAAACAGCATAAGGAAAACACAGATAAATATGCAAATGCTATGCAAGGGATCAAGGCTACAACCGAAAGCAGGGAGCCAAAGGATCTCAACAAAAGCTCAACAGCAAGATCTGAACAAAGGAACAATCAGTTCGTGGCCACGGGTATACTGAGCACATGGGAGCTACCCACTCATCTCCAGTACACCATACCAGATGCTAAACAAACAGCTCCACCTGCTGTTGCTCGCTCATGAGATGTCGGAGCTACCCACTCCGCTCATAACAGCTAACAGACCCAGCAGGGAGAATGAGGTACGGGAGTTACCCGCTCAGCCTCCAAGGTATACGGGAACTACCCGCTCGTCCTTGAACATAGCATCCTAGTACTCACAATTCAACAGAACAGGCATAGCTAGCAAAACAGGGCTCGACAGCAATATGTGTGTATGCAAATGCAATAGCTGATATTATAACACAGGGACAAGTAATAACAGCACAGAGCACACACACAACCAAGCATATAATCCATGCTCAATCCTAAGTTGTAAACAAGCTCACATCCGTACCTCCAATCTTCTGAGCTATAATTACAACAAAGCAGATTGCCACAATGACACAGATCCACCACCTGCTCAACGGCAACACAACAACTGCTCAAAGACCGAAGCACAGAAAAGAAACAGCCGGGAGCTACACTCAACCAGCGCTATCCTACCTCATCAAACACCACAGAAAGCTCTAACAAGCTTAAAGGCAGGAACTGAACTTACCCCAAAAGCTAGGAGCGAAATCCGACGCTTATGCCAACAGACTACACAAGGGAGATGTCTTCGCACACCTCACCAGCTTCAAGCAAACGTTCGAAAACAATATCCAAACGAAGTCCAACACTACCACTCTCGCCTTCGTCGGAGCTGCCTACCGACGGCAATCGAAGAAGATAAGGTTTGTTGAACAATAGCTAGGGTATCGCGACAGGATTTGGCAATCGGGAAATATTCCAAGTGTCGGGAACAATAATAGAGAACAAAGCCAAGCTCCCTATTAAATCTCACTACTGACAGAAAATAAAAACAGCTCCACCGACAACTTAAACTATCGCAACTGATATTCCCGCTCGTAAACAGATCTTGCAACAGATCTCGCTCTAAGCCAAAACAGATCTCTACTAACTCAAACGACGTCGCAGAGAACTACTGTCGCAACTGGACACGTCACCCGCTACTCACTGCTGAATACTAATCAACATCTGTTAGCAACGATACAACAGATCTCTCACTCAACTGACGCTAATGCAACTCACAACTGATTCTTCTTCGCTAATCCAAAACGCTGTCGTTCCAACTAATCCAAACGATGACGTACTAGCACCCGCTACTGAAACACGCTAGCGCACTCGCTACTGCTCAGCGACTGCTGATCTCTCTACGACTGCTGAAACAACCACTCAGCGATGACCTACGCTAACTACTGAACAGCTTCCGTTAAAGAACTCAACTAACAAAAGCTGTTCTAAGAACAAACAGAACCCGATAGATTCTCCAAGCGCAACAACTCAAAGCTGATCGCAACAAAACCCGATTAATTAACTCAATTAATCTTATCAGCTTTCGGGTCTCACATCTCTCCCCCACTAAAACAAGATTTTGTCCTCGAAATCGATCAACTCCAAAACAAGAGTTCAAGATAACTGGGGAAAGAAATACAAGCAACTACTGGAACTAAAACAACATCTACTCAAACAGATGTGGCCACTCACGATGCATCTTTTCTTTCAGTTCCCAAGTAGCTTCTTCTCTACCGTGCTTGCTCCACTAAACCATCACCAAGGGAATGGTTTTGTTCCTCAGCTGTTTCTCTTTTCTATCCAAGATCTGCAAGGGATACTCAACATAGCTCAAAGTCCTATCTAACTCAACCTCGTCAGCTCTCAACACATGCGAGGGATCTGGCTCATACTTCCTCAACATCGAAACATGAAACACATCATGTAAGGAAGACAAATCTGGTGGCAACAACAGCCGATAAGCCAAAGGACCAATCTTCTCTAAGATCTCGTAAGGACCAACATAACGAGGAGCTAATTTACCCTTGAGACCAAATCTCATAACGCTACGGAAAGGAGAAACCTTAAGAAAAACTAGATCACCAACCTCAAACTCTAAAGGCCTACGCCTCTTATTCGCATAACTGGCTTGGCGATCTTGAGCAGCTTTCATTCTCTGGGCGAACCAAGTCCACCTGATCTCTCATCTGCTGCACAAACTCTGGGGAAGACAGCTGCTTCTCCCCCACTTCTTCCCAACACACTGGCGATCTACACTTTCTGCCATACAAAGTTTCAAATGGTGCCATGCCAATCGTGACCTGATAGCTGTTATTGTAGGAAAACTCAACCAAAGACAACGAGTCTTGCCAGCTACCACTGAAGTCCATCACAACAGCTCTCAACATATCCTCTAAAATCTGGATAGTTCTCTCCGATTGGCCATATGTCTGGGGGTGATACGCTGTACTCATAGCCAATCTAGTTCCCAAAGCTGTTTGCAAACTCTTCCAAAACCTGGAAGTAAACCTTGGATCACGATCTGAAACAATCGAAACTGGCACACCATGAAAACGCACCACAAAATCTATGTACAGCTTCGCCATATTCTTCAAAGAATAGCTCATGTTGTAGGGAATGAAGTGCGCAGACTTCGACAATCTGTCTATCACAACCCACACAGCATCACAACCTCTGCTGGAACAGGGCAAATGCTTGACAAATCTATAGCTATGTGCTCCCAATTCCATTGGGGCACCTATAAGCTATGCAACAAACCACCAGGTCTCATCCTCTCTGCCTTGACTTGCTGAAAATTCAGAAATCGGGCTACAAAATCAGAAACATCACTCTTCAAACCTGCCCACCAGTAATGCTGCTTCAAGGCATGATACATATTTCTTGCACCAGGATGGACACTGTATCTACTGCAGTGCGCTTCACGTAAAATCTCTTCCTTAAGATCAATCAGATTTGGCACAACAAGCCTGCCACGAAACCTTAAGCAACCATCAGAAGAGAAAGAATACTCCTCAAGCTGACCAGCTCTCACCTTCTGCTTTAACTCATGGATGGATGGATCAGTCCTCTGAGCTGCTCTAATACTAGAAACAAGTTGTGGCTCAACTTGAAAAGAAGACACCACAACATAGTCCTCAGCGGGGTAAAACCTCCAACCAGTAGTGCTAAGATGCTCATGGACCTTCAAAATCTACATCGAAGCCAGCATCGCCACTTGAGCCTTTCTGCTCAATGCATCAGCAACTACATTCATCTTCCCAGGCTGGTATTTGATCTCACAATCAAAATCCTTTAGCAGCTCCATCCATCTACGCTGTCTCATATTCAAATCTGACTGAGAAAATAGATACTGAAGACTCTTGTGGTCGGAGTACACCACAAACTGCTCACCATACAGGTAGTGGAGCCAAATCTTCAAAGCGAAAACCACTGCTGCTAACTCCAAATCATTAACTGGGTAACGAGTCTCATGCGGCTTCAACTGCCGAGAGGCATAAGCAAT